>PVLA01006670.1:43115-119414 GCA_004027455.1 Hydrochoerus hydrochaeris | reverse complement strand
CCTGCTAACAGTGGGGAATTTCTGAGCTTAAGCCCCTTGGTGGGAGGAGGCGCTGCAATGGGAAGTGGAGATGGCAAGCGAAGCTGCACAGACTTTGGTGAGTGCTGGGAATTGGATTCCCCAGAGCGAGATCATTGGCAGGATGACATATTGGATTTGGGCAAGTCAGGCTTGAATCAACGGCTGAGGCGGCTTCAGTTGGTGGCTCCTGGCCCAAAGTGGATTGGTGGGATCTTCTTGGACTGGGCCATGCCCCTGATTGGGACCCAATAGCCAGAGACAAGGCTGTCCTGAACCTGTGACATCCACAGGGCACAGTCTAATATGCTGAAGTCATTCACTGGTTAAGAGGGGAGGGACCAGCCCACACTGCCACCCCTGTGTGCATGTCACAGATCAACAGCAGACAGGGGAGGGCAGCACTGCCCTAACCAGTAAGCTGCAGAGGGACTTAAGGCAGTACATAAAGGTACTCCACCATTCACCTGTCTGAGGGAAACCAGAAGCATGACAAGCATGACAAGACAGAGAAACAGCAAAAGGCCTTCAACTGCCAACCCAGGGAAAATAAGCCCAGGAGGGGTGAGTACAGAGCATATTGGGGGCAGTGGTCGTGCAGTATCAGACACGGCCTCATCGGAAATAAAGAAATACTTCTGTGACCTCATCGACAAATTTAAATCTGAAATTCTAACTCAGGTGAAGCAAGATATAAGATTAATAAAAGAAACACTGGGTACTCCTCAAGAAGACACAAATGGAAGAATGGAGGAACCCAGAGAAAGGAGAGAAGCCTTTGAAGAATATAAACAAAATCTAGAATACATGACAGATCCAAAGAGAATATCAGGAAATTAAAAACTCCATGGAAAGCTGGCAAAACTTCTTAAAAGAAGCTAAAGATAGACTTTTAAAACTTGAAGATAGGTTTGCAATGTATGATCGAGAAAGGAAGGATCTGTTAAAAATATCAAGGAACCAGGAAGTAACGATATAAAGGCTAGAAGATGATAAGAGGATCTATAATTTAAGAATAAAAAACATGAGCAAAGAAGCAGGGGTAAATACAAATGAAATACAAAGGCTATTCACAGAAATAATTAAGGAAAACTTCCCAAGCATAGGAATTGATGTTCAGATATATGAGGCATACAGAACTCCAGCCAGATACAACCAAAACAGATCTACAACCAGACATATAATAGGATCCCAGAAATCCATCACAAGAACAGAATATTAAAAGTGGTCAGAGAAAAGAAGCAAATTACCTATAAAGGAAAACTCATCAAAATCACAGTGGACTTCTCAATGCAAACAAATCAAGAAGAGCTTGGAGTGAAATATTCCAAGCCCTGAAAGAAAATAACCCCCAGCCTAGATTGATGTACCCTGCAAAACTGTCTCTCAAAATTAATGGAGAGACAAGATATTTCCATGACAAAGAGGAACTGGAGGAGTTCATGACCACCAATCCAAACTTGCAAAAAATAATGAAGGACATTCTAGAGAGAGAAAATAATCACCAGGATTCCAGGAACAATAGCAGAAAAGCCTCAATGAAAGGGGCAGACAATGGAATGAAGGAGAAAAGTAAACAACAATGGCAGAAAAATAGCATAGCAAAGATAAGGCAGAGAAGATTGCTATACTGCTGTTGTGTCTTGACTGATTTTATTTGAACCTGGTATGCTTGAGGGTGTCAAGTCTAGGAGTAGGGGCAACTACTCTGGGGATGGCAGGATTTAATAGGATACCCATTCTGGTTTGATTATTAACTGCCTTTGAAGTCCTATAATGTCTCCAATGTTTGGTTTTTATTAATAGTGCTATATACCACTAAGTTTAATTATACTATGCCTGATGACTTATAGACAATTTTATTGAAAATAAGGAGACATCATGGTGACAACCATAGATCACCTAGTTTTGTGGTTTTATATATCCTTCTCATTTCATGTTTCTCTAGGAATTTGTGTTGTTGACTTGTTTTGGTTTGTTTTTCTCTCTACTACAGAAAGGCTAAGTATGCATATACTTATACATGTGTAGAATTTCTAAACAGTTTATGGGAATTGATTACAGTTATTGTAAAAAAGAGGAAAGGAAAGTATTCTAAAGGATATAACTGCATATATGTTTGAGTGTGTAGGATTGATGACCGTATTACTAAGTTTTTTGTTGGATAGATGAACAGAGCTGATTGCAGCCTCACTGTTTAAATGCTTACTTTGTATGCTTTACTTTTGTAACTTGAACAACTGCATCTAGGAGGAAAAAAATGTAATTGTCTACTAGTGATTTCTTACTGGTTTTTGTGTTTTTATTTTTTTGAAATTTTGTATTTCTATCCTCTTTTTCATTTTTTTCTCTAAATAAAAAAAAAAATTTAAATGGATTGTATTTAATGCAGGTCTTACCTTAGCATGGTCTTGAACCTCCTGAAGAAAGGTATGACTTCCAGAGGTATAATGCAATGTAAGACATTGGCTATGGGGGAGGCTCAGATCACTAACATCCTCTTACAATTGCCATTAACTGACTACTGTTATGAATTGATGAACTATGCAGAGTTTAAATTGTGGGAGTTCTCCTAACACAGCATCTCCAGATTCAGTGATCCCCCACCTGCATATCAACAAAACAAAAAACAGGGATGTGTTGGAGAGCGTTGAAGCTGAATATACGTGCAGGGCGGTGGCATGGTCCAGGCATGACTGAACTGAGAATAAGGACACACCTCAGGAGGCAAGATAGGCCACAGCTGAGGCCACCTAGAGACTTTCTAGATAGTTTTCTTTAATTAGCATTGTCTGTTGCTCTGAGGGATCTTTGAACCCCTCCCATGATCCTGTTCAGGTTTCCTCCATTGCCCACTCAACTCCTTGCTTGTTCTGATTAAATATGGGCTGCCCAGCATCAGTCAGCCAGCTAGCTAACAAAGTTATGAGCTCTGCCGAGGATCTCATTCCTCCTGTCGCTCTAAAGACCATGCTGTGTTTTATTCCTTTGAGCCTTGCCATTCACCCATTTGGGGGTTTGGAGGTCTAGGTACAGACCCCAACACCTGGGCACATCTGAGTCACAGGCTGCTAAGTGTGAGGATGCAATACAAGAATTGATGAAAGATCTTTGTGTGCTCTGCCTCCCAGAAAAACAACAAAAGAAGTGAGACCAGGAGACAGATGGAAGCAGAGTGGAACCACTCAGCAGCCCAGATACTGAGAGACACTCAAAAGAGAAACATGTTTGCCAGGGAACAGCAAGAGTCCCTTGAATGATGAGCCATGCTCCTGCTCAGGCAAGTATGGATTCCTTGTGTCCATGGACCAGCTGGAAAAAGAGAATTGAACATCTTAGCGGGAGTAATGGCTTCTGACCATCAGGAGGAGGCAGGCCTGTTGCTGTACAATGGGGACTGAGAAGAATTGGGGTGAAGCATAGGTGGTAGTCCAACTGTGGCTGCTAAGGGACAAGTAAAGAAGCCTAAGAAGGGTGTGGGGGAAAGACCCTCAGGTTTTTTGGGGATATAGGTCTGTCTGGCTCTTGGCTCCAGGTAGGCTAATGAGGTCAGCAGAGAATGAAGGGAATTTAGAAAGGTCAGTGAAAGAGGGAGACAGTGACTATTACCTGCAACCAACCGCAGCAGATGTGGGTGCAGTTTGCTCACGGACAAATATTCCTTTAAGAAGTGAAGCCTGCAACGTAACGAACTGTACTGCAAATGAGTTTAGGAATGTGGCTGTCATCCCGACCCCACTTCCAGAGCCTAACTGAGGTTATCACCTCCTCAGCATGTGCACCAATGCTGCAGAGACTGCTCCACCAAGGTGACTCACTCCCTGTCCCAGGGAGTCCAAATCTGGAGACTGAGGAAGGTGGATAGAGAAGGGCCTGGTGGGCCCAGCCTGCAGGACCCCTGGTGTTACAGGCAGCTGAGTTAGTTAGAAATATTATAGACAGACAGGGCCGGGCCCTCAGAGAAGCCAGAGCAGAAGTTCAGATACCTTGCGGCCTTGGAAGAGACAAACACCTGCTGTGGGCCAGATCTCAAGAAAAAAGCTAAAGCAAATACAAGCACATCCTAAGGATCCACAGTCCAAATAGTTATCACCCTGAGGAAGTCAGGAGTCAGCATCCTACAGGAAGAGTCACTGCTGTTAAGCATGCCTGCTTACTATGTGAGTCGCTCCCCCATTTGTTCCTTGCAAGTTCCCATTTTCCCCCACCTTGGATGCATCTAACCACAAGATTTTACTGTATAAAAGTCCCTAGAAAAGAGTATTTGGCAACCCACTCGGGATCCCTTCTGTCTGTCTAAGACAGAAGCTTTTTTTCTCTTAATAACCTCTGTTGTTCCTAAAATTCATTCTTCGATTTTAGAGAATACAACTCGTACCAGACATATGGTACGTCCGGAATGTCATTCCCCTGTATCACTGGGAGAGGCAGATATTGTGCTGGAACACATGCAGGTTGCTGGAGGCTTTTCAGCCCTGCACAGTGCTTCTTTCTGCTCCACCCACTTCCGGTCATAGATGTAACTCGCAAATCTACCTCTGGCAACCCAAGCTCTGGCTTAGCATTTGCTACTACAGAAGCTCACCTGAAACAAGGAGTGTGTGAGCCACAGCACAGCTCCCTGGGGTATCTTTCCCCCACTTTCTCATCAAGCTTCTGCTAAACTTTAACTGCTCTCATCTTTTCAGTACTGTCTCCAAGGGCCCATTCCCCTTCCACATAATCCACACTGTTCAGAGTGAATCCCCAGACATGACACCCACTTGGCAAAAGATCACTATGCTCCTGGACACAGTCCTGCCACTATCTCCCGTGTTGTCTGCCTGTCTGTCTGACCATCTCTTTCTTGCTTGCTCTGTGTTTATAGATAATCTCAGGAGGAGGGGTTGGATAGGCACTCACTACATTTTAGTCCCAACCACACATATCCTATTAGCATAAACTAGTGCTAATGGTTTCATGAAATACACCCTCAGAAGCACTTGCATTTTTAAAGAAGTTATTACAGACTGCCTCTCTAGTAAAACGTCATGCATGATTAGGTAATAAAAAGGCTAAACCTCCCCTTTACCATTCCAGGTACTCTTACCCCATTCCTTTGCTTATATGCAGCCCCTTGACTTACTCAGATACTGCAGAGCATTAAAAATTTTTTTTTTCAAAAATAACAAGTGACTGCGTCCTTGTTAAATGTTAGTTGTGGGGCCGAGCCTCTGACATTCCTGAAAAGCTCACACCAACCTGGTTTCAGATAAACAGCTGAGGCTTGGGGGCCCTAAGTGGCCCCCAAGGTGTGCAGCTCAGAAGTGGTAGAGTAAGAAAATCCACTCAGCTGTTTTCACTCTGAGGGCCCAATCGACTGGAAGGGAAGGAAAGCTCCACTGACCGGCAAACAAACACAGGCGCCTTTAGCAAGCTCAGCAGCGCACTGCAGAAACCATCGTACATTGTATTGTAGCATAAAGTTCAAAGGCACTGTTCACCACTGAGGATCTGAAATAACACCGCGTTGTGAATGTGTCAGAATATGTTTAGGTAGGACTTCTTGTATTAAGGTGGAAATTTCCAAATTTTGTCTACTTTTCTTACTCAAGCTTTAAAGCAATAATGAGGCCACCTACATGGGTGAGCACTTCAAACCTGAGATAAGGCACCCCTCTAGGGAGTAGGGTGTCATGTATGATGTGGCAAGCTGCTGTCTGGTAAATCTCAGTCATCAAATGCCAGTTGTCTTAGATGTGCACTCAGAGGGAATGAGAAAGGATACTGTGGCCTCAGCCTCTAAGGATCACAGTGCTTGGTTTAGGGAGTGACAGCTGACGAGGGCAAAGCAGCAAGGAGTTGCCTGTAATCCAACATCTCCCGTACTTGTTAGTTCTGGTTCATCTGGTGGTAATATTTCAAGGAAACCATGGAGAAGTGTTATTATTACCAATTTTGAACCCTGTACTGCATCTTTTTCCCCCCTCTCAGAACTGTGAGCCAGTGAGATGGAGTGGTACTCTTAATTTTACTCTTAATCAAGAATAGAAGACAGAAATAAATTCACGAATGAAATTCTTGATCTTTTCTAGATCTGGAGGTTATAGGTATAGAATAAAAGAAATGAGGGGGAGTAGGCTAATAAAGAGGATGAGTATTTGTGTCTTTTCTGGGTATGGATGAAGATTTTCGAGGAATTTGGATAACACCTCGTTTTGCTCATTTTGTGATTCTTTCTGGTTCTATCATAGCAATTATCAACCTCTCATGGCACTGTGGGGGCATTTCACTTGCTGATGGAACTCTAATGAAGCTAGAGGTTGTCTGGTGGCCATTGGCAACCACCTTAGATCCAACCAATTTTGCCTGGCCCACATAAAGAGGAAACTGACCTGTAGTCATCCTGTCCTTAAAGATAAGTAAAATTCTAGTGGGTTGGAAATTCAACCAGGTCAAGCAGACAGTACAAGATTGGTGTAGGGTAACAAAAGTGTGGTGCTTTATAGGACCACCTCAGCAAGTATAACCCTTGATATCACAACTGTGAAAATGCCAGAGATTCAGGGGCAGGGTAAGGTGGTTGTGACTTTGGAGATATTAAAAATACAGCAAACATATGGTCCACTTTGGATTCCACAGTTCTCCCAAGAGATAGGTAGCCAGGTGGGTACTGGGTATGTTTTCCTACAGGATGACAATCCCAGAAATCCTAGTGTCTGAAATTTCTCTAGAAGCAGTGAGGGTGGGAGATGAAGGGAGGAGGGAAGACACAAGGGCATAGGATGTGAAGACTTGGTCACTTCCAGGGCTGTCCCATTTTGTCTACTAGGGCTCCCTGAGGCAGCAGCATATGGAGATGGAGTGGATATCCAGGGAACTCTGACTAGAGGGCATTTACAAACAGCTAAAGAGCATTTCATATTTCAAGAATACACATGGCTGTACTGGGAGCAGCCTTGCTGTGACAGACACATGGTAGCTTCTTAAAAAACACTGGGAGATTTTCTTACAGTACTGTTGTTACAGAAAAAAACAATACCAAACCAAATAGAAGAGTCTCTGTAGCAAGGAGTTAGAAGACAACTGTTTATTATGCTAGTGGGCTGATGGGAATTTCAGTTTCAAATCATCAGCACTGAGGTGCTTTGGATTCAGTTTAAATACAGTTTGCAAGCAGGAAGTACAAGGCATTACATGATTGGTTACATGGATTGAATTAAGTCATATATTGTCAGGTAAATTAATTCTAAATACATTTGCTTAAAAGGAATTATTTATCATAACGTAGGAACATCGTGGAGATGATGGTAGGGAATTCAAGTGGAGCAAGCATCTTTGATGGGTTACTTCACCCCCACTAAGTCTTCGAAGCCAGTTAGAAGAAATACAATTTCTTACTGAAGGGAAATGTAAGCTGAGAATAGTCAAACAGGCCCAGGGCGTTATCAGAAGTAAGCAGCTGGACCCAGACAGTCAAGGCTGACTGAAGTTAGCAGGTTAGCTATGTGCCAAGCAGCAAGAGTGTAGACAGAGGCTACTATTTGATTTTAACTTGCTACAACATGTCTGTAAGTTTGTTATTTTATAACTGTGCCTTTACTTATCATATAATTGTGCCCCAACCCCTGTGACTAGAAAACCTGTAAGCTTTTCATCATTTCATCCAGGAACCAGACTTCTTCAGGAGCTTCCTGGATCCCTGTGCACTAGCTATAAAAGGGGAAAGGTCAGGAGTCTTCCCCATGGACAACAGAATGCCAGGGCAGATATAATCCAGGGCTGTATCACCTCAACCTTGTGTGAATAGGAAGATGGCCTGTCACTAGGTCATTCTTTTGAATGGCCAGAGGTGTGAAGTAGGTGTCATCCTGGAGGCCAGCTCCAGCTGGTGGCTGACTAAAGCACTGCATTAAGTATGGTTCTGAAGTGATATCCAATAGGAGAGAAGGAATCTGAGAAATAGAGCAATTATGACCACTTGTCTTTTAGACCCCTTTGCCATTTAGATGCAGATTATGGACACACATATAAGTCAACTTTTTGTTGCTGTGACAAAATACCTGTGATAAATCACTTAAAAAGAGAAAGACTTACTTTGATTCATTCATAGATTGATGTATTTATTCCATCTGACTTTTTGGCATTGTTGTCTTCCTTGTCTCTGTCTACAATGCTCTTCAACTTGTTTTCAGTGCTCATTTGGTGCTCATGTTTCTCTTAAGATGTTCCTTGTTATGGAATATTTTTATTTCTCACTCAATTTCAAAGAAAGTTTTGAGAATATATTAGTGTGATTTAGAAGATGTTTTCTTTTAGGGTTTCAAACACTTCATTCCAAGCTCTCCTGGTCTTTAAAGTCTGTGTTGAGAAGTCTGCTGTAGTCCTAATGGGTTAACCTTTAAAGATGATTTTCTGCATTTCTGTGACAGCTCTTCAGATTCTATTTCTTTGTTGAGCATCTGGGACTTTCATTATGATGTGTTGTGGAGAGCTGTTTTTTTTTATGGTGATTATTTCGCATTCCGTGAGCCTCACCTGTTTGTTGAGTTGTTTCCTCATACTTGGAAAGTTTTCTGCTATGATTTCTGTAAACAGATATTTTATTCCACATGTGCTGTTTTCTAATTTATCTCTAGCTCCAATTTGCCTAGATTCTTAGCATCATTTATAGCTGTTGGATGAATTTTTCTTGCTTTCTTATTGCTTTTAAGACATCTCTGAATAAATCATCATGTATTTCCATTTTAACCTTGTTTTTTTTTTTTTTTTTTTTGTACCAAGGATTGAACTCATGACCTCGCACTTGCTAGGCAGGTGCTTATGCCACTGAGCTAAATCCCTGGTTATCCTTGATTTCTGAAACCCACTTATCATGTTGATCATTTCTGCTGTTCATACATTCTTTGTCTTCCAGATTTCTGTTTGGCAGCTTTCTGTGGAGTGTATACCTTTGGTAAATTTATCATTTGTGTTTTGAGCCATTTTAATCAGCTCTTCTAATATTTTGTTTCTCTCATAGCCACATGGGTCATTTTGAATGATAGTTTCACTAACTTTTGAGTTATGTTCTCTTTGAACTCACTGAGTTCCTTTACTTCCTCTTTAATCATTTTTGTACAGGCCACTTGTCTAGTCTTTGCTTTCCTCTCCGCTGGTTTCCCTTGGGTCTGCCTTGGAATAGTTGGTAGTCTGTTGGGGGCATTTTGTTGCCTTATTTATTCGTGTGTGTGTGTGTGTGTGTGTGTGTGCATTGAGAGTTGAGTGAAGAGAGTTTGTTGTTGATATGAAGATCTCTTAAGTTCTGTTTTCCAGTGATGTGTTTTTGTCTTTATTTTTCCAGAGATATTGTGTACCCTTTCAGTCTTTTTAATTTAGTTGGGTTGAATCCTGTTGTGATTCCCACATGTGATGCATGAATTTGAGGGTCTGTCTGGTAAGAAAGCTCCCTCAGACACTGTGTGGACCTGGAAGAGGGTAGAGAAGTAGTCAGTTACTGTGCTGACCAGTATGTCTAAGCTGATTCTAGGAATTTAAAAAGCTTTCTCCATGATTTCTTTAATGACCAACTGATAATTCAAAAGTGAATTATTTATCTAGGTATAATGGCACATGCTTTTAACACCATCATTTAGGAGGCTGAGGCAGAAGGATTGCTGTGAGTTTGAGGCCAGTCTGGGCTACACAGTGAGTTCAAGGCCAGCCTGAACTACGTAGTGAGACCCTTTCACACACACAAAAGGGGAATTACTCAAACTCCACGTATTTGTATAATTTTTTAAAAGAAGTTTTGGTACCAGTGATTGAATGCAAGACTGTACGCTTGCAAGGCAGGCACTTATGCCTGAACTAAATCCCCAGCCCTATTTGTATAATTTTTGTGCTTTCTCTTGTGGTTGATTACTACTTTCATTCAATTATGAGCTGATAAAATGCAGAATATTATTTCAATTTTTGCATTTATTAAGAGGTGGTTTATGACCTAAAGTAGGGTCTATTTTGGAAAATATTTCAAGGGATGAGAAGAATGTGTAGTCTATAATCATTAGATAGAATATTCTGTAGACGTCTGATGTTGATTTGTGGAGGGAAATGTTTAGATGACCTCTATATGGTGAGAATAGAATATTGAGGTCAGCATTTATTATTGATTAGGTCCTATGTTTCCTTTATACCCAGTAGTGTTTTATGATATTGCGTGTGCTAGTGTTCACTGTATTTATAATTAAAATTGTTATATCTCTTGGTGGATTGCTTCCTTCAATACTATGTACTGTCCTTTATTTCATCTGACTAATTCAATCCTGAAATCTACTTTGTCAGATTAAATAAAATTATTCCTGCTTGCTTGCATGTTCTATTTCCATGGAATATTGTTTTCCATCTTTAACTTTCAACTTGTGTAAGTATATCTTTGTTAGTGAGTTGTGTCTTGCAAGTGGAAAAGAGTTGAGTCTCTTCTAACTAAATACATCAATGTTCATCTTTTAGTTGGAAAGTTAAGACTCCTTACATTAAGTGTTATTATTCAAAGGTATGTATTAATTCCTGCCATTTTGTTGTTTTTCTAATATTTTACTATTTCCTAATTATCAATAGTTTATCAACTCTTTCTCTTCTTTGTGTAGGATTTAAAACCTTTTCTCTTCTCCATGTAGTAGGATTTAAATATCTTTTGAAATGCTGCTAAGTTATCATAAATTTCTTTATGCTTACCTTGGAAGATCTTTATTTTCCCTTCAACTTTAAAGAATAGTCTTGCTAGATGTTATAATCTAGGTTGACACTTATTTTCTTTCAGAACTTGAAATATATCATTCTTTGGCACTGGCTGATAGTATTTTTTTATAACCCTCAAGAAATCTCAGTCTTTGTATACTAGGAAGAACAACTGAGTAAAACAATTATGTCACTTCGGCTAGAGTAGTAAAATCAGCAGTAATAATAGCATCAAACCCAGCCTAGAAAATGACAAACTAGTATTCATTAATTTGACACCTTTAACCATATAAACTAGATTTATGTTTAAAACAAACCAGAAAATTGTATTCAGTAAATAAGCCCTTGAATGGTGATTTTATCCTCAGGAGAGAAGGTTTAAAAGGGGTTGGGGGAAAAAAATGGAGAGATAGAAGAAAAGGAGGACATGAGAAGCAAGACTGGAAGACAAAGGAAGATGATGCAAAATTTGGGAAATTTGTAAAGAACATAGGAAGGAAAGAGAGAAAGAAGAAATAAAAAGAAGAACAGAATATCAATGACAAAAAACGGGAAAGCATTTTTACACTCATATAAAAACAAGAGCAAACAATAAAAGAAAAGAAAAACAAAAGAAGAAGAAATGTCCACTTCAAGACATGGTCCTGCTGTCACTGATAGTGTGTGCAGACAGAATCCAGATCTGAGTTGATTAATCCAGTAGGCCAGCAATACAGTGGAGTAGTGGACAATCCCAGAGAGCCTGAACCTTTAGTTCTACTGAAGTTCAGGCTAGTTTCTGGCTGAGGCTGGAACCAGACCTGTTCAGCCCACAGCAGTCTGCAACTGCTTCGGCTTTAACTTAGCTCCTTGCCAGCTCAAACTCAGCTTTCTGACCTCCTGCTAGTTTGAACTCAGCTCCCTGACCCCATCACTGAGAGCCATTAGACAGAGCCAGCTCACAGCTGTTCTGAGTTCTGAGCTCAACTGGCCCTTCTCCAAGATGGCTACTGGCCAATCACTCTCTCCTAGGGACATCTGAACCTGAATAACTCAGCAGCCACTGCAGTCTGCCATGTCCATTGCTCCATTCCACCCATGTGTTTCTCTGTGGAGGCCTCTCAGGTTGCCAGTCGTCAGTGTGTGTCTGCAGGTTTGAGCTGCTCCTCCCACACAGGGAGTTCAGGCTCAGAGAGAAAATGGCGCCTGCCACTTCCTTCTTCTTCACTGAAGTTTCTCTTTGTTTTCCCCATGGGCTTCAATTCTTGCTTCAGGTTCTCCCTGGATCTTTACTCCTTCTTCTCTTCTTCACTTCTCTTTCAGTGTCTGGATGCCAAATCTCAGAAATTCCTGGAAGTTGCCTAGTAGTTCAATCATCTCAATGTTTCAAGAACTTTGACCAGTCCTTACAAGGGCTCCTAACAGACAACAAAAGATTCTTCCGAGATCCATTAGACCCAAATGGCCATCAAATACATAGATACCATGTTTTCTCAAATATTCTTAGACTGTGGTATGTATTAACTTTCTAAATTGATTTACACTCAAAATTTCATTGCTTCTTAACATTTTTATACCTGCTGATATAATCCAGTGGTAGATGTAAAATTTTTCTTTTATAATTGTAGAAAACATCATCACATTATAATTAAAGTGCTGACTGAACAACACATGGAATATAGAATATAACAACCTCATATTTAGATATTATTAATTATAATTCCATATAATTAGCTCTTTTAAAAATCATCTATTGTTATTAATTTGGATTGAAAGCAAATATACTCTGAGGCTTTGGGTTGTCTGCCTAGGCATTTTGATGTGGATGATAAAATGATGTCAAATTCTATAATACTGTGTATGTATAAATGTTTATACACATTCAATATCTTTTAACAGATTTCCTCCCTGTAAGAAGCAAAACATTTTTTAGTGAAACTTTTCATTTGGGCAGGAAAATCATGGAGTAGATGTAAATGCCCTGAGGTTTAATAAGCAGTTTCTGGGAAGCTGTTTGACTACAATAGTGTAAGTATTACCACAAGTTGTTATTATTTGAATAACTCTCTTCAGAAGAGTCTTTTGAGATTTGGGTCACAGCCTGCATGTAATCATTTATCTCCTCAGTTACAGGAGTAAACCAGAAGTAAACCCTGAAGTCTCTGCCTAGGAACATTGTTATTTTAGGTTCTTAGGATCTTAGATGCAGCAAACCCCTTTCCAGGCTAGTTATAAGTAAATTTCCTAGCCTACTTTTGGAAAAGAAAGGATTTCTTCCTGTATGATCAACTCAAAAGCAACTGTCAAATAATAAGAGATCGTAGTTTCTGAAATGGATAAAAATTTGTTAAAAAGTTACTTTTGAAATATAGACATGTTTTCTCTTATTCATGGAAAATAAAAGAGATAAATAACTTAAAAAGTATAAAGGAGATTATTAGAGAAGAGAAAGACTATCACGGGAGAAAAGAACAATAGAGTAAAGGAGGAAGTGATTAAAATGTTAGATGCATGTACAAATATGCCAACATGAAACCCATTATTCAGAATGACCAATATGTACTAATAATAATAGTGCTGTTACTGTTGCTCATATATCTTTGTCATGACAAATAAATCCCTCAGAGTGCCTAATATGCCTCAGACCCAGCCATAGGTGAAGTGAAGCGCTAGGGACAAGAAACCACCAGATGATTAAAGAAAGCTCTAACAAAGATGCAACTTTGAATCAGACCTTCAAGACTGAGCAGATTTTTAAAAGAAAGAACATTTATTCTGAGTTAGTTTAATTATACAAAGGGACCATAAAATATTTAATAAATATAGGGAAGAGCAAAAATTTAAGGACTCAGTGTTTAGTAACTGTCTTTATAAACACTACTGTGATGAACATCCTTGTGAATAAACTTTGAATGTATCCCTAATTCTTAGAATAAATTCTAGGAGCTGAACTCATTAGGTCTAAGGCTTCTTAAGCTAAATAGCTAAATCATGGTCCAAAGGGGTCATACCTTTTTGTCTTCATATGTGCTTTATATAATCCCCAAAGTTCTGGGAATAATCCCACAAAAACAGAAGTAGGAGACATTAGTGTTGCACTTCTAAGTAGTCACATTAACAGCCACATTTGTACTGTTGTGGGAAAATTCCCAAATCAAACCAAAAGGAAGACTCTTTTTGCATCATGGAGATAAGAAGACAGCATTTAATCTTTATGTTGGTGGACTGTTACAGGATCATTCCCAAAGGCAACAGCCCTGAAATTACAAAGAGTTTATTTTATATAGCATTTAGAAGTGTAAAGTACAAAGCAAGTGACAAAACATTGCATGATTGTTTACATACTTTGAGTCATATATTGACAGGTGGCTTGTCTTAAACAGATTTGTTGAAAAAAAGGAATTGTTTATCATAATACAGAAATATTCCAGGAACAAGGGGAGGGGCCCTTACAGGTGAACATAGTTAAAAGTGTCCTTGAGTAGCCCAGTGTGTCTTAAGTTATAGACAGTTACTCTGACTCAGTGCTTTTCAGAGGTATGTAATTGGGTTTTAGACACTGTCAAGATCAATTAAATTCAGCAGAAGCAGCAGAAACTTGGTCAGAAATCTCTAATTGCTCTCTAATTAGTATCAGGAAATAATCTATAAGTTTGCTATTTTACAAATGTGTTCTTACATTATAATTGTGTCCCAACAATACTGTGACTGTTTCTCCACAGTCTTATGGAGCAACTATTTGGGAATTTTTTGTTACAGTCAAATATGTACCACACAAGAATTCTTTCTTTACTTTGCTATCAATCCTGAACATTTCTTTATTTCCTCCTTGTTGGAAGTATTAGTTTTATTCAATTTTACTAAAACCTCAATCAAAATCTTATTTAACATGTAGTAGGATGGCTGCTAAGTAAAACTACTAATAATAAGAAGTGTTGGTGGGCTGGGGATATATTTAGTAGCAGAGTTCATTCCTAGGGGTATGAGGCCCTGGGTTCAATTTCCAATAGTAGTGGGGAAAAAAAAGAACTTCAGAAAACAAATAAATTAATTAATTTTAAAAAAAAAGAACTTCAGGCAGATGCAGTGACACAGAAACGTACTCCCAGGTACTCAGGAGGCTAAAGCAGGAGGATCCCAAGTTAGAGCCTAGACAGGGCAACTCAGCAAGACCTTGCCTCCTCCAAAATGAATGAATGAGTGCATAAATGAATAAATAAGTTAGGGTATAGCTCAGTGGTAGAGCACTTTGTAGCTTATGCAGGGCTCTGGATTCAATTCTCATTACCAGAAGGAGAAGGAAGAAGAGAAACAGCAGAAGGACAAGAGGAAGAGGAGAATGAGGAAGTATTAGAGATGATGTGGAAAAATTGGAATCCTCATATACTGCCAGTGGGGATGTAAAATGGTGCAGTCACTGAAAAAATTTAGCAGTGCAATAGTTTCTCAAACAGCAGCCTGAGGCAGGAGGATCATTGGGAGTTCAAAGTCAGTCTGAGCTACAAGTAAGATCCTGTCTCAAAACAAACAGACAAACATAAAGTATGTACAATGTAGAGACTGTATATGACAAATCCTCTCCTACAAATGTAAAAATCCAAGTGAACTGAAAATTGAGACACATGTCCAGACAAAAACATGTGCACAGATGTTCATAACAGGCAGAAAATAGAGACAACCCGATGTTCATCAACTCATGACTCAATAAAGTTTGATATATATATATTAAAGGGAAAACTATCTGGCATTAAAAAGAAATGAGGCACTGTATTGTCATTTACCATGTCACGGATGAATCTTGAAAATGCTACACACTGTGCTTACTGAAAGCAGTCAGCCACAAAAGTGGAAGAAACTTCCAACTTACTAGCTGCCCAGTATGAGTTTGTGTTCTCTAAAATTGAACAATGAATTTTATAAACAATAGAGGTTAACAGCAGAATATATTTATTGAAAGAAACAAAGCTTCTGTCTGAGAAAGAGAGAGGAGAGAGAGAGAGAGAGAGAGAGGTTCCTGAGTGGGTTGCCAAGGACCCTGCCTTTTCCAGGGATTTTTATAGAGCAAAACCATGAGGAAAATGGAAACTTGGGAGGTGGGCATGAAGTAAAACAGAACTATAGCCAACCAATAAGATTACAAGTATAATTGCTCAAGTAAAATTGATTAAATCGGTAGCAAACAGGAAAGCAAGTCACATAGCAAGCGGGCATGAACATAGAACAGGGCCTTTGCCTGTATAGGTTGGGTTACTGGCACCCTCTGTTTTCCTTAAGGTGAAGGATACCTATTTAGAATATCAATCCCTGATGTTTATCCTTAGGATGTGGCTGCATTTTTTTTTATCTTTTGTTTTGAGATCTGGCCCACAGTGGGAGGTGTTTCTTTTCCCCCATAGTTGCAAGGTAACTTGTCTTCTGTACTGGCTCCTTTGAGGGCCCAGCCCTATCTGACTGCCTATAATCTAACTCAGCTGCCTGTAACATTCCTCACTCTGAAGAAGTACCCTGAACTTCCATGAAGGAGTAGTGGTCAAAGACTGATCTGGCTTTTTCTGGCTGAAGGGGGTCATAATTGTTGGTCAGCAGTCCAAGATCCTCTTCAGAGCATCTGTCTAAAGGCTCTCAATAGACACCAGGCATTTTCATCTTGAGTAGGCATAGAGCAGCTTTAAGCCTGGAGGAGACAAAGGCAAACAAATCATTAAGTATACAAACAGGGTAATTGTGAGTACAGTTGACAAAGATTCCCATCAAGAGGAGTTAGTAAGGATAAGGATAAGGTCAGGGAATTTTAGAGTCTGACATGTCATTGATCTGTCCTCTAATATCTTCAACAGATACTATTAGAATGTTTAATGCCATCTGATTTTGGAAGATGGCCTGTCCATTAATTTTACTTCTTCTTTTAGAAGAGACAGACCAGGTACTGTGTCATTTAAGGCTGGCTGAGTATAGTTAGTTAAGGCTTTGATGTATGTCATATAACTCTTTCCCTGGACAAGATCTGTCTGATTCCAGTAAAAAGAATCTAAACAGAATCTAGCATATTTGTTATTGGTTTTATCTGTATGATTACTTGGGGTTTAGCATCCTTTAGAACAAAGTTTAATCAAAGCATATATAATCAAAGTATGTATATAAAGGCATGTATAAATAAAGTATGAGCATTAGAGTTGATAGGCAAATTTTAGAAACTGTCCTAAGGGATAGAAATTGTAACCTACTGGCTCTTAGGTCCCTTTCTTGATGGAGTGTGACATTTTCTCATACATCCCTGTAATTTTACTTATAATTATCTCTAAATTTTTAATGATATATGAAGAACTAGATTAATACATTATTTTAACCAATGAAAAACCTTTTTTTAAGTATTTGTACATGAACAGCAAAGGTACTATATTTGAAAACACCAGTCTCAGCATCATTGATTAATTGGCAAGCTAGATATATATGACAGTATTTAAACAGGATACTATCTCCCCAGAAAGGGAGTTGGGTTTTTAGGCATAACTAAAAGGAATGGGTGAAGAGAAAGTTATCCTAGTTACAGCTTATGCAAGATATTTTTCAGTGCTTGTTTTTATTAGGTATGATGCCTAGAAGGAAGGTCAGAGTAGGAGAAGAACAAAGAGACATGTGCCAATGTCCAGAAATTGGCTAGTTTCTTTTCCTTCTATAGTCATGATTACCTGGGAGCTCCTCTGTGGAGATGACAGTCCAGCCATAGAAAAAGGACAGAGAGTGCCCCAGGGCCCTCCAGTCTTTCTGGACCAACTGATAGGATGGGTCCAAACTCTGGGGCCTTGGCCTCAGAGGGCAGTCCAACCTCCAGTCACCTTTGCAGTCAGAGCATGGACCAGGGGGATTTTTAAGGCAGTTCCTCTAATGGCCAGGATTGTGGCAGTGACAACAGAGAGTATAGTCATTGAGCTTTTCTTGGAGCCCCAAGAATCAGACTTAGGGTCTGTTTCTCTTAATGCTGGAACAAAGGCAGCCACTTTCTCCTGGTCTCTGTTTTATCTCTTTAGCCTCCTCCTCCTCATGGTTATAAAAGGCTGAGGAGGCAATTTTTACTAAAATATCAGGTGAACTATCTGGAGCAAATGCTATCTTTTGCAACTTTTTTCCAATACCTGAGGCTGATTGGATAATAAACTTATCTTTAAGAATAATTTATCCCTCTATTGAATCAGGATCTAGGGAAGTGTGTTTTATTAGTGCTTCCAGTAAATTACCTGATTAGTCAGAGGGGTTTTCATCTTTCTCCTGAATAGCTGACAATCGAAAATAACCAGAACTCTCAGTTTTTGTCCTTCTCAGATATTCAAGAATACACACTTGAAAATGTCTCCTGCTCCAATCTCCTGTCTGGTTGTTAGACCAGTAGGGGTCTTGGGTGGGAACTGCTTGTGCCTCAGTGGGAACTAGTGGTTTCTTTGACTGTTGATTTTCTGGCTAAAATTAACAACATGATATTTGTCTCCAAATGTAATAGCAGCTTGTAATACTGTTTGTCTCTCATTAGAAGTCAAAATTTGATTTAAGAGTAACATTACATCTTTCCAATCTAGCACCTAGGTCTAAGTAAGTCCTCTAAGGACCTCAATGTACTTATCAGGGTCATCTGAAATTTTTCAGAGGTCTAATTTTATCTGTTTTTAGTCACTGAAAGAAAAAGTCACATGAATTTTGGAAGCTCCAAATTGTCCATTTGCTTCCTGTAAAGGATATTGTTCTTGAAGAGCTTGCATAAACTCAGCTAAGGATAGATATGGCCCTGTACAGGCCTAAATTCCAGCTGGTTTACAGCCCCCATTCTCAAGGTTGGAAGGGTAAATAGGGGAAACCTCAGGTTCAGTAATGGTAAGTAAGATTTTGATTAAGGATGGCTTGTCCTAAGGTTCCAAAAGGTGGGGAGGAACAGTCTCAGGCTCTGGGCTAGTGAATGTCTTAAGAACCTGAGGTGCCTGGTTTGCCTGTGGCTGACATTTACATTTTGAGCATAAACAAGGACTATCTCTTAATGCAAAGAAAGTCTGAACATAAGACAATTCTAACCATTTTCCTTCCTTGTCACAGTATTCCTCTACTTGTAACAGAACATCATAATTAATACTTCACTTTGCATTCCATTTTGGCTCTAGGGGGTAGGTAGGTCATGACCACATGCAGGGAAATATCAAATGGCTCTTTTTCAACATGTAAGGGTCAAACATCTTCCAGTGTTTAAGAATGCATTCCAAAGGAGTAAGACTTTGGTATGGAGTTACCCCTGTGTGAAATGTAAAAAGCACAAGCTATAAGGGCTGAACATGTTTCAGTGCTTAAGAATGTACCCCAAAAGAGTATGGGACTTTGACATTGAGCCACCTGTCTATGCAAAAAGAAATAATTGCATCACTTTCTTATTTCTATTTGATAAAGTCCTCAAGGTGTCCCTTGAGTTAATTCCACACTATGGTAGGTGGAGTGGAGATGCCATCTGGAGAGAGTAGAAGACAAAATTATATCAGCCTATCCATTCTTGAACTGGCGTGGGCAATTTTATTTTGCCAGGTAGCTTGTGAACTTTGTTTCCATAAGACATTTATAAGTTTAAGTTACAGTTGGTCCTAACTGTGAAACAAATGTTCACAGAAGGAAGCATAAGTTTATAATAAACTATTGATTTTGTTCATTGGAAGAGGGCATACATAAAAAGGTGAGTTGGAAATAGAGAAGTTCTCTGGCTGTACTGTGAAGGCAATCCCCTCTGGAGATAAATAAAGGCAACAAATGACTTGGAGAGTTTTGCCCTGGGTCCTAGGGCAAAGAAGCTTCCAAGACACTTGTGTTATCCATCTCATAACTAGGCAGTCTTTCCTAGCAGCAGCACATGGCCATGCTTTATTTAAATTGTTATATCTTTGAAGCTCACAGGTTAAACTTATAAATTATCATCTAATAATCACATTTTATATGTTAATAAAGGCACATAAGTCTTTTATGCACACAGAAAAGAAAAAAGGTGACTATTTACTCCCAATTAATGTACACAAGGCACAAATGCAAATCATTCCCCTATTAGCTGATGTGAAATGTAAACAACTGTTGCAAGCTGTCTCAGCCTAATCTCTGAAGGAAGGAATTGTCTAAGTGACCTTAAAATTGACTGAAAATCTTAGGGAAAGTTTCAAGTTTACTAGCAGAGAGATAAGTATGATAGATATGTGGAGATATTTCTGTGGTTGTCAGCCAGTTTCTACTGAGGAACTTTTGGGTATCCTGGCCATGACCTCTCAGTTGTTCTCAGTTTCTAATGGCCGGTACAACCAGAGATCTGTCTCCAGAAGGGAATCTAGCTGTCTAACTGGTCAACATTCCATTGGCCGCTGGCTTCAGTGGGGATTCACCAAAGAGATGCTGGGAAAATCTGTCCTCTACTTTTAAGAGTATCAGCTGCTCCAAGAGTGTTTAATTAGCTGGCAGAGTAACCACTGTTTGTCAAAGTTCTATAAGGGATAGTTAAAAGTCTGAGCAAGATCATTACCTAGTGCTTTATAAGTTTATAGTAAAGAGTTTAAAGTCCATAATTTATTACCACCTTCCTAAGTTCATAAATGAAAGACTGGAGAGCCTCCCTTAGTCTAAATGTATTTTGGTCCTGGTGTGGTGCTTTTGCAAATAGCTTCTTCTGGTTCTACCCAGAAGTTGGTTCTTTCTACTATGTCTCAGGTTCAGCTGCCCGAAGGAGACTTGCCCAGAACACTAAGCTGGGACATGGTTGTTATGTGTTTTCTCCTGGATGGGCAAAATTCAGATGTCTTATCTGACCCAGATACAGGGTATGTGTCCCTCATCTAAGATGACTTCCCAGTCATTGGCATTAGCAAATGCTCATTTTCTTTGGGCTTTACTTAGGATAAAAAGTTGAAACAGTCCAGAGTTCTTCCTTTCCAATTTCACACGCTTCTAAAAAGCAAAGGACAAAGTGGTGGGAAAGATTGGAAGTAAGGCCGGAGAAAGGAAAATGAAGCAGAAGAGGCTTTACATTTCCTCTAGAGTATAGAGGAGGAATAGAGCCGGTCTGTCCCACTGAAACCTGTCCTCTAAATCTTAAGAATAGCCACGGACCTAGTGTCATTTAATTGTTGGAAGGAGTCCCACATTTCATTATAGGCATGTATATTTTTCTAAGTCTGAGCTACATTTTATTTAAGAAGACCCATTTTACAGTAGTTTATATTAAAATCTACTAGGGGTGTTCTAATGTTACCTCTCTAGCACTATTGTCTAAATATAGTCAAGCAAGAAGTACCAGTAAATATAGTATCTAGTCCAAATGCAACATGTACAAGGACAAAATAGGAAAAAAATGTTTCAGTAAAGAAATTAACCATATAACCATCCCATGTTTTACCTTAGATTTATCTCTGTTTTAACAAAACTGTATAAGAGACAAAGCACAAGTAATTATAAGCAATGGGCTAAGAAAAGGCAAAATTTGAAGCGTAAAAATTTGTTACCTAAACGAATCCCAGTCCAGAGTCTATGAAACAAAAGCAAAGTCTTACCTCTGCTAATGATCTCGGTGGAAGACTTCCAAATGATATAGGGGAAAGAAACTCCCAACCTGCTAGATGTCCGGTACAAGTTCATGTTCTCTAAAATCAAAGAATGAATTTTAGGAACAACAGAGGGTAAGAGCAGAATGTATTTATTGAGGGAAATAAAGCTGTCCAAGAGAGAGACAGAAGGGGTCCTGAGTGGGTTGCCAAGGACCCCAGCTTTTCTAGGGATTTTTAAAGAATAAAACCATGAGGTAAAGTGGGTATGAGATGGGGAAAAGTGGGAAATCTCAAAGCGGGCATGAGATGGGACAGAACTATGATCAACCAATAAGGTTATGGGTATAATTGCTCTGGTAAGACTGATAAATCAGAAGCAAATGGGGAAGTGAATCATGTAGCAAGTGGGCATAAACACCATACAGGGCCTTTGCCAGTAAGGGGTTGGGTTAGTGCCTCCTACTGGCTTCCTCAAGGTGATCAATACTTATTGAGAATATCAGTCCCTGATGTTTATCCTTAGGGTGTGGCTGCAATTGTATTTTCTTTTGTTTTGAAATCTGGCCTGCAGCAGGAGGTGTTTGTTTCCCCCATAGTTGCAGGGTATCAAGGGCCCAGCCCTGCCTGATTGCCTGTGATACTCTAACTCAGCTGCTTATAACAAAAGGACACATATAGCAGGGTTTCTTTTATTTGAAATGTCCAAAATAGATAAATCCATAGAAACAGAAAATAGATCAGTGGTTGCCAGGGGATGAAAGGAAGGCAAAACAGGGAGTGGTTGCTAATGGGTGTGGGATTTCTGCTTGGAATGCTGAAAATGTTCTGGATTTAGATGGTAGTGATGGTGGCACTGTTCTCTGACTATGCTAAAGCCACTGGATTAATGGCACATTTAAAAATTTCTGCTCACCAAAATAAAAACCTTGCCATGCAGAGACACGCATGGAAATGTTTACAGCAACACTTTTCACGGTAACCAAAAAGTAGAAGCAACTCAAATGTCTATCAAGGAGTGAATAGATAAGAAAATGTACGTGCACTGAAACACCATCAACAACATGGTGAAATAAAGTCCTGATGCTCATTACACCGAGGCTGCTCCTCAGAAACAGGCTGAGGGGAAGAGGCTAAAAGTTGTGGGAATCCAGTCCTAGGAAATGTCCAGGAAAGACTGGTGGTTGCCTAGGGCAAAAGGTAAGACTGGGGCTTAGCCATCAGGGACCTTGGGGGAGATTTCTGGAGCAATGAAATCACTGAAACTGGGTTTTCTCAGCGATTATACAACTCTGCAATTTTGTCAGAAATCATGGAGCTGTATATTGAAATGGGTGAATGTGACTTTACATAAAATAGACCCCAACAAAGCAGTTAAAAATAAAACTTCATCCCCAGGCTTGGCCGTGAAAGTCCCTTAGACATTCTTGAAATTCCTTGCTATAAGGATGAACATTTCCCACATGCCATCCGTCTGAGAGAAAGAGGGTTTAGGGGGTGCACTGAACTGTTTCCGGCCTGCGCGCTCCACTAGGCCCTGACTTGGAAGCTACCTCGCAACTTAGTGACTTAGTAAGACTCTGTCTTAAAACTAAACATTAAAAACAGACTGTGGATGCATCTCAGTGTGAAAGTGCTGGGTTCAGTCTCCAGGTCAAAACAAAAAGTCACATGAAAGAACACAGATTTCCAAAGCCTCATTTCCCAAGCCCATTTGACTGTCCTAATCTAGATACGGTGAGATTCGGGACTACTAAGAAAGAACACTTTCCCCTGCCTCACTTTGGGGATGGGCCAGAAGGACATTAAGGTGGGCGTGGACACACCATTTGTGTTTTTATGAGCCTGCCTTTCCACAGCAGCTGAATTCACTATAGTTTTGACCAACCTCATAATGATACTCACAAACGAGGCCTACCAGAACTGCTTCAGAAGGTGGCATGAATGACAGGATATGTGTATTTGAAGCAGAGTGTTTTGAGTGGAATTAATGGCAATGTGTCCTGCTAATAACCATTTTAAAAATCTCAACATGTACTGTTGCTTTCGATTGCTCCTTGTATATAACATACACAGAAACATTACAAAACTTGAGCACAAGGCGGGAAATCTGAATTGATGAATAAAAATGAATAGCTAATTAGGAATTTTCTGTTAGTTTGAATGTGTCAAAGACCAAATATTTTTATGTAGTTTTCTACCATTTCTCTCTTTTCCTACCTAAGAAGCTGCTGCTCTACTTAAAGATATTGCTCCTGTCTTTCCTATCTTGCCAACATTTTTCTTTCTTTTGGATCATTCCTACTTGTATATATAAAGAGGCTGAATAGCCTTATTCTTAACAGAATGAAAACTTAGATTTCACAAATCCTTCTGACCTTATAGCTACTTCTAGCATCTCTCTCGTGTCTGCCTCCGTTATGACAAAATCCTCAAAATAACTGTTTATGTTCCCCAGTTGCTGTCCTCTCCTCCCTTCCCTGTTAGGGAAAGAGGCTTTGCTCCCACCCAAACTCATCTTGTTGAAGTCAATAAGCGCACTTATTTGGAGCCCAGTCCAGTGGCCAAGTCTTCGACCTCATCTCGTTTGACCCATTAGCAGCCTCTGACAGAGCTGGTCACTTGCTCCTTAGCTCCATCCCAAGGGTCCTGCACACTTTTGGCCTCCCTTTTTGTCTGGGTTTCCTTTCCCTCCTCTCTTCCCTCCCTTCCTACCTGTCTTCATCCACAGCCCAGTTTTCCATCTGTGCTGCCCCCTCAGGCCCTGTTCTCCTCTGCAGCAGCCGTGGCAGCTGTGTCCCTTGCACGGCTTGCCACATCACCTGCTCACCTTGGGTCCCGGCTCAGACCCCTCACCTGAGCTTCAGCTCCAAACATCCCACCAGATGCACCCACTTTCCTGGCGTTTCAAAGCCTCTCCTCGTTACTGTGGTTCAAGCTTGCTCTGACTCTGACTTAACCTGTTCAACTCATCCACCTGTTTAACTTTCTTACCTGACTCATTTCACTCTCTATCATATTTTCTTTTGCTGCCCTTGCCCAATCACTCTGTTCTTCGCTGTTCCCCAAATATGCCACCTACATGTCTGCCTTGGGGCATTTGCACATACTGTTCCCTCTTTCCAGACTGCACTGTACATCTCCACAGCCTGTTTTACCTCCCTCAGGCTCTGCTCAAATCATCTGCTTTTGGTGTGGCTCCCCCACAGCTGCGTAGCTTTTAAAACACAGCCCACACAACCTCCACCCACCTCCCTGCCTTGTTTTCCTCCATTACGCACTGTTACTTATTAGATTGTCTGTTACCTGTCTCCCCTCTCTGTGTATAAATTCTGCAGGAGCAGGATTTCTGCTTGTGTTGTTGGCTGCTTTTATCTCTCCTGCAGAATAGCAGCCGACTCACCACAGACACCCTGTAAATCCTGCTGGAGTGGATGCATCTTATCTCAAACACGCTGACAAAATCAAAATGAGACTCCCCATTTGGCCAGGGTCCTGGGTATCCCACTAGTCTTCCCTTCCGGGTCCTTCCTTCGCTCAGTCGCAGCCAGCAGAGCTGCCCCTTTTCTCCTGGACTCCTCAGGGTGTTTGCCTGCCCCCTCACCGTGCACCCCAATGCCTTTACAGACTTGGTTGCTTTCCTTCCCCGCTGCCAGCTCCTTGGGGCAGTGCCCATACTCTGCTACTTCGAATCCCTGCTACCTCAAGCTCATGCAGTGTCAGCTGCAGAGAATGGCCTGTGCTTGGAAGTGGAGGCGCAGGCACCCACGGTGACCGGAGGAGGCCTGGCTTCATGTACTGTTCCACTGTAGGCGGCTTATGTCACTGGGCCCTTTCCTCAGCTCACAGAATCATAGGCTTGCGGGACTTTTGATGACCATGTGAAGCCCTCAGGGACTAGTGAAGCTCAAGTGACTGTCCCTGCTCCCCCTCTGCTCCCTAGACACTGCACAGGCCCAGCACCCGGCCCCAAGGGCAGTGCCCAGCTCCCCCGGGCGGTGACCCCATCGTTACTGCAGTAGGGCCCAAGGCCGCCCTCCGCCGCGCTCCTCCATTCCCCTCCTCCCATGGTGCCATACGCTTCTGCACCCTCACCTGTGAACATTCTGTCAAAGCTCTCACTTTTTTATTTTATTTTATTTTATTTGGTAACAGGAATCAAACTCGGGACCTTGTGCTTGCCAGACGAGCAGCTACGCCACGAGCTGTATCCCGGCAAGCCTATCATTTTAGAGGAAAGTTAGAACTATTGAGCATGAAGCACTTTCTCCATAACCTAAAAATTGCTTCCCCCAACTTAGCATTTGTCAACTGTCTTCACAATTTCCATCACATCTATCCGCTGGCTGGATTTTCTTTCTCTCTTTCTTCTTTCCTTTTTTGGACAAAACGTTTTTAAAAATGGAGAATAGTTTCAAATGCCTCATAGATTCTAAAAACAAGGGCATGCTAAGCAGCAAAGGACACTGTAGGTAGATTTCTACTTAAAACGTTCGTTTTATTCGCTGAGGCTCTCTTCAATCAGCAGCGACAGAGCCCAGTAAGCTAAGCACGAAGTGGCTTTTCCTCGGGGGTCGGGCGCTCACAGCACTGAGGGGAAGCTGTCCAGTGGTGGGAAACAATCCACGTACTGCCCAGCCGGCCTTGCTGGCCCTCGTTTCTGGAAAATTAAAGTACTGTGAGAGGAGCCTTGCTTTTCTCTTTTCCAGTACAGGGGATTGACTCAAAGCCTTCTCACTGACCTACGACCCCAGATCTCAGCTGAAATTTGCAATCCTCCTGTCTCAGCCTCCCAGAGTGCTGGGATTCCAGACATGCATGCCCAGACCTGGCTGAGACAAGAGTTGTTTTGTTTTGTGTTGTGTTGCTGATTTAGATTTTATAGAATTAGCTAAACCCGCTGGAGACAGGCCGCGGGTGGAAAGGGAAAGACAGTGATCAGAAATCATCTCCCGTTCATTTCTGGTTTGTGTTAATCTGTTAGTGAGGGTACTGTTTGGGAATGGATAAGCTGGTTGGACTGGGGAGGTTAACACAGTTTGGGAGATTCTTAAAACCAGGTTATCTTGGGGCAACCCACTCAGGACCCCTTCTGTCTCTCTTCAGACAGAAGCTTTCTCTCAATAAATATATTCTTTTCTTCTCCTGTTGTTCCTAAAATTCATTCTTTGATTTTAGAGAACATGAACTCAAGGACGTAGTAGATTGGGTGTTTCATTCACCTATATCATTTGGATGTCATCCACCAAGATCACTGGATGGAGACTTAAAGCTGTGCACATACCCAAGATGAAAGTGCCTGGTGTCTATTGAGGGCCTCTAGACAGGATCTCTGTGGAAGTACCTCTGACTGCCGTTCAAACACTGCGACCCTGTTCAGCCTGAAGCAGCTAGATCAGTCTTCTGCCCCTTTCCCCTCATGGCAGTTCAGGTTACTTCTGCAGAGCGGGGAATGTTACAGGCAGCTGAGCCAGTTAGAAATATTGTAGGCAGTCAGATAGGGCTAGGCCCTCAAAGAAGCTGGCACAGAGGACCAGATGTCTGATGACCTTGGAGGAGACACACACACCTCTTGCTGTGGGCCAGATCTCAAGACAAAGGATCAAACAAATACATCTACATCCTGGAGACTGATATTCTAATTAGTTCCCTCTTACCCTGGAGTCACTATCCCATCCCTCTAGGGTAAAGGTCACAACCTCAAGAATGCCCGCTTTCTATGTGACTTGCTTTCCCATTTGTCCCTAATGTAATCAATTTTACCTGAACTGTTGATCTTATTGGCTAACTATAGTTATGTCCCACCTTATGCCCATCTGCTTTGTGAGTTCCAAGTCTTCCCCCACCTTGAATCCATGGTTTTACTCTGTAAAAATCCTTGGAAAAGACAGTCCTGGGCAACCCACTCAGGACCCTCATCTGTCTCTCTTCAGAGGAAGCTTTCTCTCAATAAATATATTCAACTCTTAAAAAAACAAAACAAAACAGGTTAGCTTGTTCCACAAACCCTATGCCATCAGAGCTAAGAGAACTAGGAGCAAATAGTTGAGCAGGAAACAAAGCTGTGGCAGGTCAAGTTGCGGATTTCAGTAAGGCACAGTGTGACTACTAAGGCTGGCTTCTCACGGCAACTTCTGCCTTCCTGTGAAAATGAAAACTCAAGAAAGTATGTTGATTCATTGACATCGGCTTTCAGCAGATGTGAATGCACACATTATACTCCTGGCTACCCCTCATTTTCCAGACAGAAATAAACTACCTGCTGATGCTTTTTCTGGGAGGCTTATGGTGCCGCAGTGAATGGGGCCATAAACTTGGGTGGGAGGTGAAAATTCCACAGTAGGTTGTCATCAGTACACCACTAGATCACCTCCTCCTCCAATCACAGATAGGGCCAATTTCGTTTATGGGGCTGGTGGGGAAAGGTAGCTGTTGGCCCAGAGAATTTGGCTCTTAAGCCAGAATAAAGCAACCAAAAAAAAAATGTCTTAAGCAGTGTGGAATAGAAATAATCTCAAAGTCCAGCCAAAGGTAGGCCCAGGAAAGAGGTCACTAGGATGTTTCTCATCAGGATGGAAAGATTTACTTGCTGGGCAGGCATTTCATGGCTCAGGGATCAACAGTTACTCTGTTTCTGGCTTGAATTATCCTTGAATTCTAGAGGTATCAAAACCCCATCTTAGACACATGGCAAAGAAGGCAGCGTGGTAAACCAGGCTAATAATAAAAATATCAGCTAGTGTACAAGAAGCAAATGGGGAGAAGCAAGTGCAACTGTGAATGACACATAATATTATAAACTTTAAGCAGCTTTGCCCATGTTATTCTAATCATTATCCTCTTTGTCTTGTGGCTCCATCACAGATGTGATTACTCAGCCATCAGGAGTCACATGGGTTCATCTGCTGTACTTATTGTGTCCCAGGGAAGCCTAAGTTATTAGGCCCCAAGGTGCTGTCTTAGCCAGATGGTCAAAAATGGTCATGCACAGCTCTGCTCCGTGGGAGAAGCAGTGAGTCATAGTGTCATTCTACCAATTTGTGTGGGTGAAAGTAGTTTAACTTGAATTCAGCATAAGCAATCAAAGATACTGCTCAGGACCTCTTCTAATAGAAGCTAACAATTCCCCAAGTTTACACAATGCTAACTGGAGTTGGAATAATGGAGCTGTTCCTTTGGTTCCTAGTAATCTCTGCCTCCTGTATTACATGAGTCATTGGTGACAGTGATTGAATGACTCATGGTGCCAAGTTTTGAATTGGGATGTGATAGGTAGCCAATTTGTTGGTTGATCCTCAAAAATACCATGGCACACAATGGTTTTCCTCTGCATTATGCAGACAGGGTCTTCAGAATTTCTTCATGAAAGATATATTTAAACTGGTGAATGGTAGCTGTAATAGTTATCTATTGCTGTGTAACAAAATTCTCCCAATGCTTAGAAGCTTAAATCATTCCATGGATCATCAATCTGAATGTAGATTATTTGGGTGCCTCAGGCTCAAGCTGTCTCTTAAGGTTACAGTCAAGCTCAACAGCTCGTCATCTCTTCCAGTGGCTCGATGGTGGGGCACGGAGGTCAGCCGAGGAGCTCATTCATGTGGTTGCTTGTAGGGTTTTCCATGGAGCTGACTCAGCGTGGCAGCTTCTGAGTGAGCAAGAGAGCAAGAATGAGAAAGACAGCAGAGCAGAAGCCAGTCTTTTTTCCAATTTGATTTCAAATGACACATTATTACTTCTGCCATATTCTGATTATTAGTTGTAAGCTGGTAAGCCCAGCAATACTCAAAGAAAGGGACTGCTCAGGGCATGGGTATCAATCATCCAGAGGCCATGACGGGTTATGGAAGCACTTCCTGTGACTATAGCATGGAGTTTTATATTTTTGAAGTAATTGTTTGGCAGAGGGTCTTAATTTTAAGAAATTATTGCACTACACATTGGATATTTGCTGATAAAGTGAGACTGTGAGTGTAAGACTCTGCTATAATCCTCAAAGTATTTAGTATTATTTAGGTTTCATGACCTATCTGCAGGCACTGGGCCTACAAAGTCTACCTACTATTTTGTAGCTTCAATACATTTCCTTTGCAAATTCTCTTTCAGTGAATTAATAAGTAAACCAAGTCCGACTTCTCCTGATTTTTTTCTTGTTTTACTAATGAACAAAAAATAAATTTTATATGGTGAGAACTTGACTCATTGCATATTTGACAAGGCTGAGCTAAACATCATACATATTTTCTACAGTGTATGAAATATGTGCATGCATGCATGTTTGTGTACAATTGTGCATGACTTCACTCTCTAGGAGTTTGGATTAATTAATGGGATGGGCTATGACCAAACCAACCAGGGTCATTTTCTTTTGGCCTAAGGAACGTCATTTAATATCACTTGAAGTGTGAGTGCACCAGCAGTGGGTTCTCCAAGCTCTTGTTCATGTGCTGTCTCCTTTGGATGAGGTCACCTGGCTCCACAGTCTTTCCTCTTGATACTTAAAAGGCCCTGCTTCAGCCTCTCCTGGCCTGAGTTTTTTGGTGAGAAATCCCTGTCATTCTCATCCCTCCCTGTGCCTAATATTTCCTGATTTGTCTCAGTGTAGTTTTCCTTATGTGCAATGTTCGGAGCTGAGATTCTTGGCTCTGTGGGTCTGAAGTGGTCAACAAATTTGGAAAATTTTTGATCATAAGATCTTCATTCAAATAATTTCCTTGTCCTTTTGAGGGGAACTCCAAATACGCATAGGTTAGAGTTCTCAATATTGGTCACAATCATTGAGGCATTGTGTGGTTTTGGTCTTTTTTCTCTCTGTGCTTCCTGGGCATTGTATTATATTGCACCAAATGTTTTTCATTTGTGGTTCTAAGATTTTAAAACTTTCTGTGGTACTTTTTTTTTTTTTCAGAATTTTGCGACAAAGTCTTATTAAGTCATGGAGTTTCTCAGGCTGAGCTTAAACTTGTGATCTTTCTGCCTCAGCCTCCCAGAGTGCTGGGATTAGAGATGTGCCAAAAATAATCTTTTCTCTTTATTTTTATTGGTGCACTTTATATAAACATAATGATAACATTCATCAGGACTTTGGGCCTGCTCGTGATATATTCTGCTGCTTCTTTTTTCCCCATTGTCCTCTCTATTTACTAAAACTTTCTTTCCATTTTTTCCTATTTTTTTCTTTTCCCCTCCTCCCTTTTTTGTTCTCCTCATTTGAACATTTTCTTCCCATCTCCCAGTATCTACTACACATTTTGGTCTTATTTACATTTTTGGTTTCTCACACCAGAGAAACCATGTGATATTTGAACATGTGTGCCCAGTTTATTTCACGTGTGTGGTCCCAAGGTGCATCCATTTAGCTGAAAATTTCTCAAGCTGCTTCTTCTTTACAGCAGAATAGTACTGCACTGTATAGAAGAACCACATCTTCTTTATCCATGCATTAGTTGATGGGCATTTGGGCTGTTTCCAAGATTTTATAACCCAGCTATTACACACTGTGCTGCTATAAACGTGGGTGTACACATCTTGATGTGGTATAATGCTTTTAATTCTTTCAGGAAGTTACCAAGAAGCAGAATAGCTGGGTTGAATGAAACTGCTAGTTGTTGTTCTTGGAGGAATCTCCACACTGATTTCCATAATGCTCATACCAGTCTACACTCCCACCAACAATGGAGAAGGATTCCTTTTTCCCCACAGTCCTGGCTGTATTTGTCATTGATTGATTTCTTGATCACAGCCATTCTTTCTGGAGTGAGATGGAATCTCAGTGTTTTTTTGATTTGCATCTTTTGAATGACAAATGATGTCAAACATTTTTTCATATATTTATTTGCCATTTATACTTTTTCATCTGAGAAGTATCTGTTCATTTCAGATGCCCTTATTTTGGATTGGTTCTTTAAACGGGGTGTCTGATTTTTCAAGTTCTTTATATATTTTAGATATTAGTATAATATTTAGATATTAGATACCTTTAAGGTATAGCTGACAAAAATTTTTTCCCACGCTGAGGGTTTTCTCTTCACTCTGTTGGTGTTTTGGGTTTGTTTTGTTTTGTTTTGTTTTGTTTTTGCTATGCAAAGGGCTTTTTAATAAGATAATATCCCAGTTGTTGATTCTTTGTGACAGTTCCTGTGTGGTTGGAGTTTAGTTCATAAAGTCTGCCTATACCAATGTCTGTAAGAGTTTTACCTATTCTATCTTCCAGCAAATTTAATGTTTCTGTGTTAATATTTAGCTCTTTAATCCATTCAATTTTAGTTTAGTGCATGGTGAAAGATATGAGTCTAACTTTAATCTTCGACATGTGGAAAGCCAATTTTTCCAGCACCATTTATTAAAGTTTTTCCAGCTACCTTTGAGCCACACCCAAGCCTCTCTCCCTGAGTCTGTGCCATTCCCAGACCATGTGGGGAGAGAGATCCAGGTCTCACCAGGAAGCAGTCCCAGCCCAGAAACCATATCATTTTCATTGTTTTATTGGGTTGGATTTTATTCTCTTTGGTTTTGTTTGATTATGTTAAATCTGATGGCATAAACAGCTATTTGAAAGATAACAAGACCTATTATAGTTTTAAAAAAAATAAGGAGGCTACCTTTCTTCCAGTGAAGTTGTTTGACCCCTTTATCAAACAAAAAGTGGCTGAGTATATTTGAAATGAATTCTGCATCTCCTAATCTTTCTGTGGTTCCTCTGGTCTGGTTTTCTTTTGCCAGTACCAAGCTGCTTTTATCACAGTAGTTTTGTAGTATAATTTCAAGTCATGGATTGTGATACCCCTACTTTGCCTTTTGTCTTTGTTGCCTAGAAGCACTTTTGCTAGTATAGGTCTCTTTATAAGAATGTAGTGTCTTTGTCTCTCTTAATCAGCTTGTCTTGAAATTCACTTTGTATGCAAATACAATAGCTACCCCTGTCTTTTTCTGGGTTCTTGCTGCATAGAGTAATGTTTTCCATCATTGACTTTCAGTCTGTGAATTTCTTTTCAAGTTAAGTGTGTTTCTTATATGCAGCATATTGTCAGACCTTGCATCTTGATCCATTCTGCCAGGCTGCTTCTTTTGATTGGTGAACTGAGACTAGGAACATTGATGGTTGTAACTGATGTGTGTTGACTTCTCCTTGTTATGTTATTTCCCATTGTTGACTCCTTTTTTCCCTTAGTACTTGCCTTGCCTGGTGGATTCATTCTGTTGGGATTCATGTAGACCTTGTTATCTCTTTCTAGAATGTCCTTCAGGACATTTTGGAGTGCTGGTTTGATGTTCATTAATTTCCTCAGGTGTTCTTTGTCATGGAAGTATCTTATTTCTTCATCAGTTTTGAAAAATAGTTTTGTGGGATTCATCAATTTGGGTCGGAGGTTATTTTCTTTTAGAGCTTGAAAGATTTCAACTCCAACCTCTCCTTGACTTTGGGTTGAGGGTTTGTGTTAAGAAGTCTTTTGTGATTCTCATGGGCTATCCTTTATAGGTGACTTGTTTCTTTTCTCTAATGGTTTTTTTTGAATCAGGAATGGAATTCATGACCTCACACTTGCCAGGCAGGCACTGTGCCACTGAATTGTATCCCTGGCCTAACAGCTTTTAATATTCTGTGATGAATTTCTAGAATCTTGACAACTATATGCCTCAGTGTGGATTTTTTTTTTTTTTGATCATGGCTAATTGGAGTTCTATATGCCTCACTTATCACAAAACCTTCTATTTAGGCTTCTGTAACAAGGTTTTCAGTGCAGGAATTGTAAGAGATTTATTTGGGAAATGCTTGTAAGAGATAAAAGGAGCAGAGAGCCGGAGGGTGCAGGAGAAGCCTTCCCATCACAGCGCAGGTCTGACCCTGTGAATGGAGAGGAGAAGGAGGGGAGTGAGGATGGGAGGAGTCTCATCCTGCACAGCTCTGAGGAATTCTCGGCCAGCCCAGGGGAGCTTCTAGGTTCACTGGGAATAGAGCTGCCTTGCACTGGGGAGAAGTGGCTGAGGCCTCTGACTGACAGCTTCCTGGGAAGGGTACAGCCCCAGCTTGGACATGAGGCAGACTGTAAAGTCTCCATGGCTGGAGGCTGCAGTAACCGCACACTTTATGGTCCCTTTTCTCTTTGAAGAGCAATCGGAGGGGCTTACTTCCATGGCTAGGAAGAACCATATGTATATGTGCTCTTGGGAGGGAGGTGTGCTTGGGACCGAACCCAGGACCACACACATGCTAAGCAAATCCTGCACCACTCAGGTACCTCTCAGTCCCAATTTTTTTTTTAATTTTAAAGAAAAAAGAAAAAACAGAAAAATCAAGAAGTAAACAAATCAAAACAACAACAACAAAAAATAGCTATATAGGTTTGCAAAACAAGATGATAGGAAATAATTGTCGTGTTGCATAACATTATCTTCAGAATAGTAGCCAAGGCTGGTCCTTCCTCAACCTCCCCAGTGCTGGGATTACAGGCATGCACTACCTGGTTCCTATAAAAAAATTTAAAATAATTTTTATTAAAAAAAGATTAATAGTGATTAGCAATAAAATTATTTTCAAAAAATTGAATTAAAATATCCATTATAGTTCTATAATTTGATTTAAAGTTTTGACAATCCTGTTATGACATGGGCAAACCCTGAGAATATTATGCTAAGTGAAATGAGATAGTCACAAAAAGCCAAATACCACATGACTTCACTTATATAAAGTATCCAAAACAGTTTCTTAGCAAGCAAAAAGAAAATAGTGGCTCCCAGGGACTGCTAGTAAAGAAAATAGGAGTTGCTGTTCAGTGGATATAGATCTTAAGTTTTATAAGATGATAACGTTCTAGCCATCTATTGTACAAGATGCATATAGTGCCTGTAATCCCAGCACTCAGCAGGCTGAGGCAGGAGGGTCACTGCAAGTTTGAGGCCAGCCTGGGGCTGCATAGTGAGTTCAATGGCCAGCCTGAACTTCATAGTGAGACCCTGTCTCAACAAGCAGTCACACAATGCATATAGTTAACACTACTGTATTATACTCTCAAAATGGTTACGGTGGTAAATTTTATGTTTTTTCTCACAATACAATCATTCATTATCACTAGTATTTTTCCTTTTAATTTTAATAGAAGTTTTTGGAACAAGAATAAAACACCATCTCATTATATTCTAGCCATTGACCCCACAAAGGCCTTCAGAGCTCCTGCTTCTCCCAGATGCCAAGCTCTTGCCCACAGTACGGAGCACAGCTTGCTTGGACAGCTGGCCTTTCAGGCCCACCATATTGGAGAGATCTGATTTTAACAGGCAGATTCTTCACCCTACCTTGTATCCCACTTGGCTTCAGTGCCAGTGCCCTCTCCCCTGGCTCAAACTCAGCGACATGGACAGAGGGAGGAATGAATCTTTACATGCACAGGGCGAGGAGATCGGTAGCGTTTGGTGTGAAGCTGCCGCAGCTGAAACCAGCAACAAAGGGAGGAGAGAGTGTGGGAGGCAGGAAAAGGAACCTCAACAGCACACTTAAGGCAGCCCGCACTGACACCTCTGGACTTGCCATTTGTCTTAAAAAGGAGTCATGGACCATTACACTCTCTTACAACACAGCTGTAGCCGTCACTTGAAGGCAATGTCAAGCAACAGCATGTGCATTCAGAAGGGGACCCAGAATTCCTTCTCACAATTGTCACTGAGGGAATCAGACCAAATTGGCTCTGTGATGCTGTGTTCAGTAGTTAATGCCTGGCAGGAGGGATAGGTATTTGGGGAAAGTTCAGAGTGGCATGTATCAGAGTGGCACGTAGAGTCCTGTTATGGGGACACAGTGTTAATTAGCACAAAGTTGCAGCCTGTTTTGTAACATCACTTAAAAGCTGGTTGGCTATGGAGTAGGCACCTAACATCTCTGAGCCTTGGTTGCCTTGCTCTTGGTAAACAGGGACATGAGTTCTTATCTCATTAATCACTGGCGATAATTAATGCAGATGTGCATGTGACTAAAGCACTAGAACAGGGTCTGCACATCCTAAGCATTCAATAAATATTACTTATAATTATTGCTTCTTCATGTCTGTGGTTTTGTTCTCCTCCAAGGACTGATTACCCTCCTACACTTAGCTGGCTGCCTTGTAAAATGTGCTCGTGATCAGAGTGTTTAGTGAGTGAGCTTAAAGGTATCACTAACATCAAGGGAAAAAAAATCAACTCAAAGGTCTTGCAATAATGGTGGGGGGTCACCCTGGTATTGGCAGGCAGAATAATAATGAGGATGGATGGTGCATTTTGCATCGCTGCTGCAAATCTCCTGGGCAGGTTTTGAAATGATTCTTCTAAAGGCCATGCAGGAAGTTTATTTTCTATGCCAACTCTTGAAGTATGCTATGGAGCCTATGAAAAATACGAAATGGGAGGCGAACCTCTTGGATGAATGTAACATAAGATATTACTTCACAGAGATAGCACCAAAGAGTTTTGGTCTTACATGCTTATATTTTAAAGCTGTTTGCTTCTAGTCTTGAGAGTGACATTCTGAAAGTGGCTGAAGGGCTGATGATGAAAAGCAAAGGATTCGTCTGACACTCCAAGGGTGCTGATTTGTTATTGTTGACCATCTGCCCCCAGAGGCCAAGAAGGCATAAGCCCAGAAATCCTCACATTCCTTTGGAGGTCCAAGATGGTCATGTCAGCAGCTTTTCACTATGGTAATGAATACTTGAGATAAATCAACACAAACAGAGGAAAGGCAGGAAAATGGATGCAACTAGAAATCATTATATTAAGCAAAATAAAGCAGACTTGGAAAAACAAATTTCACACATTTTCCTAATATGTGAAGTCTAAAAACAAAGCAGAGTGGAGATGAAATTAGAAGGGAGTCTACTGTTAGAGAAGAGGAAGGGAGGAAGAGAGGGTATAAGGAAGGGTGTGGTGGAATAGATATGATCACAAATGTTATACTGGTATATGAAAATGCTACAACAGTATCTAATATTTTATAAAATTAATACTAATATTAATATAAAAGTAATATAAAATTTAAAAAGAAAGGTTTGTTTTGACTCATGGTTTCAGAGGCTTCAGTCCATGGTTGCTTAGTCATGTTGCTTAGGGCTCCTGGCGCAGCAGTATCTCATGCTGGGAGTGTGTGGCAGAGGAAGTTATTCACTTCATGCCAGCTGGAAAGCAGAGAGAGGCAGAGTGAAGCCAGCATCCAGTATCACTTCAGGACACTCCTGTGATCTTTCTTCTTTTCCTCTAGGCCCCACTCACTGAAGGCTTCCAGCAGTGCCATGGACAAGGGACCACACCTTCAACACAAAGAGAACGTCACAGGAACTCAGGGGCCTTGAGAAAAACTTCAAAAGATTAAATCAGATTCTATTTGGCTTTTTTAGATCTGCTAAGCTCTATCCTCTCCTCTCTGGCTAACCTCACCAGGCACCAGGAGCCATAATCAATCATAACCCACTCACCTCCATGCACTGATTCTGGACGTTACCTTCCTTACCATGCTCACCTAGCAGGACAGTGTCCCAAGACGTGCAATCCCTTGGGTCCACCTTTCTTTCTTTACCTTCTTCTTGGCCCACCTTTGTGCTCTAGGTTCAAGTCTGAGAAATGACTCACTCATTACCACTGGAAATTTCACAGCAGACGCAGCTCCCCAGAGAAATGACCTAGCCCATGAAGCCTTAGGACAGTCTCTCCTAGAAGATAGCCAGGCGTCTCGAGTCACACAGCAGGACGGCTGTCAGGACTCAGGGAACAGTTGTCAGAATGGACCTCTCAGGTCATTTTTTCAGACTTAACATCCCAAGCTCTTTCCATTTGTCCTTTTCTCAGGGCTATAAATCTCCTTGTGCTCACAATTCTTATGTTACTTTTGGGCCACAATGCCTCAGAACTTGATCGCCTTAGGATAACTAAGATGTCCACTAGGTGGGCATGGTGACGCAGTCCTATAACCTTAGGCCTCAGGAGACTGAGCCGGAAGGATTGGTTCACAATAGGCAATACTGCAAAACAACAACAACAACAACAACAACAAAAGATGTGCAAGATGTCATTTTAATTTTTTTTTGCTTTGACCTTCCAGGAAGAACTTAACATCCCCTGTTCTTAAAAGCCTCATCATCACACACACAATCCTGCCTAAGAATCAAAGTATCCCCAACTCTGCGATAGCCAACAGACGGATTCCACTGTTTATGAATAGTCAAACTTATGGACCAGTTTATGGAACGAGCTGCTCTCAGATGCACCAGGTAGGATTTTCTTTTCTTGCCCCCTAGACAACTGGGACATCTCTTTCTAGTCTCTTGCAGTTATTACAATTGTCTTGTTTTCAGGCATTGAAAACTCTAGCCTAGATTGAAACTTCATATTCCCATCTCTACTCTGTGCCCAGCCTGGACCTGACCTGCTGCCCACCCCCCCAGGTCAGCAGTAGGCAGGACATACAGCTGGCTCAGCTGGCTCCCTGGGATTTGGTTACAGGAGGTGGATGGCAGGTGAAGGACATCCTGCCTTTTAACCTCGCGGGTGCCCTTGTAGTTCTCTCAGATATCAAACGGCCTGGTCATAAGGGTGGTTTGAATGCTGGCTTTGTCTCTGCAGCCCTCTCACCCCCATTCCAGGTCTTCTCACTGCAGTTTTCTGGCCAGCTATTGCGCTTTCTCACCTCAGGTCTCCTCATCCTGAATACTTCTTTTTGGGTATGACCCTATGAAGATGGCTAGAGTCTGATGACCCTCCGTGGTGTCAGCTTGGCCTGTGGAAAACTACCACACTTATCTCCACTGGCAGAAGAGCTGCTCACTTCCACTGAAGCCTGCTGTTTGTATCTATACACTTTCACCAGCCCCTTATTCCACACATGTCCAGGTGAGAACAGACACCAATTTCTGGGTTCTTCTGCTAAATTTGTAGGGGGTCATTGGTTTGAGCTGTACTAGGCCCAGCAGACCAAATGAAAACAGAGTTCTTCACGCTGAAGTCCCATGCAACTAAACTAAGCCGTTTATTTGAACTTCAGAGATGTCAGGAGTGAGATAAGAGTCAAATCTTAAGCCCTTTTTAGCTGGTCTAGGTCCCCTCTGCTCTTACAAGGACAGTTTTTGTTTGTTTCTGCTCTCTTCAGCCTGTTTCTGCCTATAATGCAAGCCCCTCTGTTCAGCTCATTGGAGCTCTCATTCTATTTTATGAAACAGGTGTTACATGATTCTAGAACCAATAAAACCCATAAAAGCCAATGAGGATCTTTAGAGCTTAGTGTGATGCTGTACACCTAGAGTCTCAGCTACTTGGGAATGCAAGGCAGAGGATTGCTGAAGCTCAGGCAGGCCTGGACAACATATGAGACTTAAAAAAAAAAAAAGCCAAATGTCATGGTGTACACGTGCAGTTCTAGCATTCAAGCCCAACCCAAGCAGTTTACTGAATTAGCAAGGCCCTGTCTCAAAATAAAAAAATAAAAATAAAAAGGGCTGAGGATGTAGCTCAGTGCAAATGCCCTGGGTTCAGTCCCTAATACCACATACGCAAATCCTCAAATTTGTTATAATTTTGCCTTTTGATAACACTGGGGGACGTGTGTCAAAGTATCTTCTTGTGGACTTATGACTTGTACTGACTTTTCTCCCTGCTATGACATTTAATGGCAGGCTGACAGCTCCTTCCGTAACATCCTCTTCTATTGGTCTCCTCGATAGTATTTCTTCATCGAACTATGCTCTTAATACTTTTGCACTTCTCGATATGTATGCTGAGCTTCGAGAGAAAGCATATTTAACCCTCTTGAGTTAATCACATGTGGACAGTTACCCCTGTCTCAGCTCTAATTTCCCTACAGCCCCAACAGGTTGAGGAATACCGGGGGAGCCTCTTTCCTGGCTGAGGCCATAGTGCAGTGTAGACACGGTTTTGTGACTTTGTAGTTGTCATTCACTGAAGGAAAGAGGCAGCTTCTGTGTACCTCCCTGGGGTGTGCCGCAGGGAGGGGGAGGTTTTCTCAGGCTCCAAACTGCATTGTGGGAAGCAGTGTGTGGCAGTGTGATGAGAATAGTCAAGTATTTGTTTCTGTTTGGAAATTTTGGATTTGTTGAAGGGGAGACATATACAAACTCCTGAAATCAGGAAGAGTCAGAGTAAATTAAGTGATGAGAAGGACTTGAACGCCACAAATGAAAATATGTATTGCCTTATTTCTTAAATACATGCCGAGTGCCTTCGGCTTTTTGTATCTTACCTTTCCCCAGTCATTCCTGAGAGAACGTGTCTTACCTCACTAGGAACAAAAGCCTCCCTTTCCAAAGGTGATTATTTCTAGGTATCCCGCTGTGTCTTAGGAACCCTTCTAGAACCCCCCCCCATTCTGGGTGCCCGTGGGGACTCCCATGCCTTGGTTAAAACCCTTACCTTCACCTGGAGCGACCTCTTTATCACACTGAATGGCTTTGGCAGTGAAGCCACATCCTGGTGTCTTTTTAAAGTGGAAAAGACCGTGAGAGAAAGGTGACCTTCAGATGCAGCTCCTCACGGTTTAACGCGAAGCATAACAGCTGTGCTCTGTGAAATAAGCACCTTTCCCCAGTGATGACCCTGTTCATCATTAAGATTTCCCCGGGAAGGTAAAAAATACCACTTACAGTAAAAAATGGGTTAACCAAATTTGCAGACCACTTATTTTAGCATATTGTATTATTATGCAGTCCCAAAGGGAGGAAGACATGGTCTAGTGGGTCATAGAGGAGATTATAAAAATTTGCTCCTAGGTGGAAGATTTTCTGATGAGTTACAAAATAGATTTCATTCACGGGGACAAATCCGTCTCGTAATCCTGGACGCATTGTTACAATTAAAAAAAAAAAACACAGTTATTTTATGCACAATACTTTTGACCTTTTATCAGCATGAAATTAAAATCCCTTTCTATGAAGTTCTGGCTTTAAATTCTTGAGCAGATAGAAGCCCAGAATGAACTGTATTACACGTTTGGAAAGAAGATAATTTGACAACTCCTAGAGCGCTGTCCCGGGAGGGAGCGGGCGGTACGCTGCTGCCCTCTGTTGGGCAAGCGCGGAAAAGCACCGGCGCGGACGCTTTGCCAAATCTTTCTGGGAAGCGCTCTAATCCGGGTCCCTAGGAATAACCCCAACCTCTTGGCACAGAGACGTCATTCTTTCTACAGAAGGGCTGCAGAAACACAGTAGGCTGAGCAATAGAAGGGGAAAGGTGGAAATCAAACTTGTTGGAATTTACTTGCTGGGTACTGTAGACTGAATGTGTCAGCCCCAAGTGTCTAGTTGGAGCCTTAACTCTCCTTGTGGTGGTATTTGGAGGGGGGGCCTTCGAAGGGGGAGTTAGATTTATAGATGGAGTCTCAGGAGCAGGGTTAGTATCTTTTTACAGAAGGGAAGAAGCCAGGCACAGGGGTGACACCTGAGATCTCAGCACTCTGGGAGGCCCAGGCAGGGGGAGAGCAAGTTTGAGCCTCACCTGGACGACTTAGCAAATTTGCAAGGATGTAGCTCAGTGTGAAGGCCCTGGGTTTGATTCACCAATAAAGGAAGAATAAGGGAGAGTTTGGGGTTCTCTCTTCTCCCCGTGAGAACATGTAATGCACGTGAAGGTGCCATCTGCAGACCCTGAAGAAAATCCTCACTGCTTCCTGACCAGCTGGCACATTGACCTTGGACTTGCCCGATGTAAGAACTGTGAAAAATAAATGTTTATTGTTTAAGCCCCCAGCCTATGATATTTCATTAGAATGCCCTGATTAATGGTGCGGGTAAAGAAGAGAGGTGAGAAAGGGGGAAAACAGGAAAAGCAAGTTTGGTGTTGCCCTGACGCCCAATCAGTCTGGATTGTCCGCATAGACCAAGCCAGGAAGTGGTAGACCAGAGCTCTGAAGCTGACGCCAGACATCGCCTGGGACACTACTGCTCAGGCACAAGAGGGAAAAGACATGTGGTGTGTTTCCCCCATTGCCTCTCTCGGGATATCTGGTTTCCCACGAGTGGAAACGAGTTTTACAAGCCAGGGTCAGCTCCTCACTGTGGCACGCTGGAAAGGAAACAGATGAAGGCTTACTGGGTGTCACATCGGTTGCTGCGATGTCAGGCAGGCACCCCTTGGGGACCCTGTTATAAAGTGCACTGTAATCTTCCAGGATTTCACTGAATCAGGGAAATGTCCAAAATGGGAAAGAAACGCTTCAGAAAAGCATCAGTTCATTTAACTTATTTAACTATAACAGACAATATGAACTTTAGAGATGATCATTGGTGCCTACATCTGAGTTGGGTTTTTCCTCTCTGTGGGGGTGTTTGCTGAGGCAGTTTTAGCTATCTCTCCAGACTCAGTGTGATCACGGGCAGACCACTGCTGGGTAGATGGGATGGTGTATGCTGGACAGGCTGCAGAGCAAGAAAAAGTGCTCTCAGCATGGCTCACATCCTGGGTCTTGGCCTTTTTATCACTACTTTTTACCCAGGTCCTTATAAGTAATTTTTGAAAGTTAAATTTCTCTCAGGGCAAAAGATTCCTAAGAATACAGGATGGTACTGAAGAAGAGGTCTTTGAAATGTGTTTGTTTGATTTTCTGATTTTTGAAGATGATGTGTGCTGGCTGGGCATCGTGGCACACACTCTGGGAGGCTGAGGCAGGAAGACTGTGTGTTTCATGTCCAGCCCAGACAGTTTAGAAGCTGCTTCTCAAAATAAAACATAAAACAGATTGGGTTTGTAGCTTAGTATTAAGGCCTTGAGTTCAATCTCCAGTACTGAAAGAAGAAAGAGAAGGAAGAAGAAGAGGAAGAAGAAGAAGAAGAAGAGGAAGAAGAAGAGGAAGAAGAAGAAGAAGAAGAAGAAGAAGAAGAAGAAGAAGAAGAAGAAGAAGAAGAAGAAGAAGAAGAAGAAGAAGAAGAAGAAGAAGAAGAAGAAGAAGAAGAAGAAGAAGAAGGAGGAGGAGGAGGAGGAGGAGGAGGAAGAGAAGGAGGAGGAGGAGGAGGAGGAGGAGGAAGAGGAGAAGAAAAAAATAATAAAAAATAATGTGTCCCGGATCAAAATCTGCAGACCCATCTGTTTTCACAGAGTCTTGTTCTCTGGTTCCTATTCACCAAAACTCATTAAGCTCTTTCCTCTTTCACTAATAGCAATGAATTGATAGAGAATCAACTACCAGTCCACAAGTTTCTACTGCACAAACAAAATCAGAAAAACGCCAATGAAATCTATGAAACCTGGTGTGCCAGGGACTCAGGCTACTTTAGGTTAGTTGACTTCAAGTCAATGAGACTAAAGGGACTATTGATCACTCTACCAACAATTGTTTCTTATTTTCTCTCAGTGCTACAGCTGGGTTTATATCTGACTGCTATTTCTATCTCACAAGAGAAGCACTGACCCTAGTCTCTTGTGAGACCATTGGGAAGACAGGGTTGATTGGCCACTGAGCAAGCGTGCCCTTTCGTTTGCTTGGAGTAACATGCCCACTAGTACTGGAAATAATCTAAGCACATGTGTGCAGGCACAGGGTCCAAGCCAGGACTGATCTAAGCCAGGAGTGGCCTTGGACAAGGCTCTGGCCCAAGAAGTATAAGCACAGCTGTTTTGGGAAAAGACCCTTCTCTGATAAGAGCAGGAACTGCACAACAAGAAAGTTGTGTTTGGCCACCCCCATCCCTTCCTTTTTATGGCTGCTGCCTTGCAGTGGTGTGCTGTTGATTCTGTACATGATACACTGAGGACAGGCCACACTGGAGAGCCTAATTCAAAACTTCTCCTTTCTGGAGGTTTAAGCCCCTGTCTGCGGTTGAATATTCTGAAAGCGCTGATGGCATTTCAGCCACTCAGCTAATGCTTCTCCTTCTCTGCATTGCTGCCTGGAAGAGTATTAGTGTATGATCATCCTACCTTCCACTAAGTCTCTTAGTTGCTATTTTCATTGCATAGCACCCTGACAACCCTAAGGAATATGGTTATTAAAACCTAAAGTTGTGGAAAAGCAGCTTGCATTTCCAACCTGAAGCAGGCCTTGAAAGGTGTGTTGGCAGGACATTAAAATCCTCCATCTGACAAAAAAAAAAAAAAAAGAATTTCCTTATTACCTGTTTTCAGGTCCAAAAGAGATTAATTTCTTCAATTACCTGTTTTTTCAAGTGAGACAAACACCTGATGCTTGTAACAGCTCAACGCGTTACCCAAGACAAAGAACTTTAAGATGGGGACAGAAGGACTGGAATCTTGGGTTTAGGGTTGTTGTTGTTGGTGGGGTCTTTGGGATCACCTAGCCTCAAACCTTTAGAGTGCAAAAAGCTGTAGGTAGAGAGAAGACAAGATGGCTGATCAATGAGCAACAAAATACAGAGCCTCCCGGGAGAAACAACTCATATGCCAGAATAAAGCACCCTGGAGAGACCCAGAGAGAGGGAGATGGATCTTCTTGACACAGGAAGAAATTAAAATGTAGAAAAGCTCGTCAAATACTTCAGGATTACAACTGAAAGAGCTAGAAATTACAGGACACAGTGCTCTCATTTGCAGAGACCTGCCAAGTTTGCAACGGCCTGACTCTGCAGCGGCCGGCAGAGCCGCCCAAACTCGTTCCTGCCGCCACTCACGGGAAGCACAGCAGCACTGAAGTTGGGGGTTGGTGAGCCCAGTGGACAACAGAGCCGGCAAAGGGACCTTCATTAATCCACAGTCAGTGCTGGGATTGGGACCCCCCCGCCACGGGAAGGGCACGATCAAATGGGCAACATGTTGGAATCTGGCAGGAGGAGCCTGAACTGGGAGCAACAGTGACTTCAGTTGGTTCCAACCTCCCCAGAGCAGATTTGTGGGATTTGCTTGGACTGGGCTGCGCCCCTGGCTGGGACCAATGAGCTGTCCCAAATCAATTCCCTGTGCCTAGCAAGCACTAACTGGGGGAAGGACTCTGCAGTTTGGTTGGCCTGGTGGGGAGGGGCAGGCATAGGCAGCTGCTGTTTGCACCTCAGTGATAAGAGCAGTCAGGAGAGGGCAAAGGTCCCTTGCCAGCATGCTTCAGAGGAAACGTGGCCAACAGGGAAGGGGGCTGGGACCTGCACTGTAACCTATATGGAGGAAGCCAGGACCATGACAGGAGAGAGAGGCAGGAGGAGGCCCCCAGCCCAGAACCCTGAGAGCACTGATCAAGGAGAGGGAAAAACAAGGGAATCAGAGGGCAGCAAACATGCAACAGCAGACATGGCTTCAATGGACATTAAAAGATATCTTTGGGACCTTGTAGTCGAGCTCAAAACTGAAATATTAAATCAGATAAAGCAAGATATGAATAGAGTAATAAAAGAAATGCTCTCAGGAAGCATCTCTCAGGAAGATACAGATGGAAGAAGGGAGGAACACAAAAAAAGGAGAGAAACATTTGCTAAAGAATATAAAGAAAATATAGAATACATGAAGCAGGTTCAAAGAGACTACCAGGAAATTAAAAACTCCATTGAAAGCTGGCAAACTCCTTAAAAGAAACTAAGGATAGACTATCAAAACTTGAAGACAAGTTTGCAATGTGTGATCATGAAAGGAAAGGTCTCTTAAAAACAAAAAGGAAACAGGCAGTAACAGTACAAAGGCTAGAAGATGACAAGAGAATCTACAATTTAAGAATAAGAAACATGAATGAAGAAGCAGGAATACATACAGGCGAATTACAAAGGTTATTCATGGAAATAATCAAGGAAAACTTCCCAAGCATGGGAAAAGAAAATGACATTTGGTTATGTGAGGCATACAGAACTCCAGCCACCTACAACCAAAACAAATATATATCTAGAGATATAATAATCAAGATACAGAAATTCAATATAAAAACAGAATATTAAAAGCCATCAGAGAAAAGAAACAGATTACCTATAAAGGTAAGCCCATCAGGATCATGGCTGACTTCTTGACACAGACCATCAGATCAAGAAGAGCTTGGAGCGAAGTATTCCAAGCCCTGAAAGAAAATAACCTTGAGCCCAGATTGATGTACACTGCAAAACTGTCACTAGAAATTAATGGAGAAACAAGATGCTTCCATGACAAAGAGGAACTGGAGGAGTTTGTGACCACCAATCCAACCATACAGAGAATACTGAAGGACGTTCGAGAGAGAAAGAAAAAAAATACCAGGATTTTAGGAACAGTGGCAGAAAGGCCTCAATGAGCAGGGCAGACAGTAGAATGAAGGAGAAAAGTAAACAAACAGGCAGAAAAATAGCATAGCAAAAATGAGGCAGAGAAGGATGGCTAGAATCTCTAACATAGATGGCCTTGATACGCTATATTGTTAATAGTGAACCAGGATTTAAAACCCACATTACTCACACTACTCTGCTTAGATGTATTATATTCTGTTCTAGTCATTCTACCTGTACTAGATTTGAGGGCACAGACAGTAATCCCAAAAAAACAGGATATAGTACAGTAATCATCCTTAATTTCCTATTAAGTCAATCTAAAGCTCTGTAAAACCTACAGTGTTTTACCATGACTGATCATAATTGAATCTGGTTTGTTGGATCACTGTTTTGTATTGATAGATTTTATTCAAAGCTGTTATGATTGACAGTGTCAAGTCTGAGAGTGTAGACAATTATGCTTAAGATGACAAGATTCACTAGAATATCCACTCTGGTTTGATTATTACCTGCCTTTGAAGTTTTATAATGTCTACAATGTTTTATTTTTACTAATATTGTTATGTACTGCCATATTCAATTATACTGCTATATTCATTTATGCCTGATGATATGGGCAATTCTATTGAAGATAATAAGAGACAACACAGTAATCATTGTAGATTAACTTGTACTGTGGTTTTATACAGCTTTTTGGTTTTATGTTTTTATAGGAGTTTGTTTTGTTTTGTCTTGCTAAGTTTTGTTTTTCCCTCTAATGCAGAAAGAATAAAAACACATGTGGAGATTCATGCATGCATAGCTCTTTACACTCTCACTGTTTGACTATCTATTTTGTATGCTTTAATTTTGTAACTTGAACAACTATTTCTAAGAGGACAATATGTAATTTATCAACAAGTGATTTCTTATTATGTTTTTTCTGAAATTATGTATTATCTCTACCCTTTACATGTTTTTTTTTTCTCTTTAAAAAAAAAAAAGCTGTTGGTCTTAGAAGCTGAGTAGCTCACACAGCTAACACATACATCAGAGCCAGAGTCCCTGCCTCTGCATCTCTAGCCTGGCTGATTTTCCAGTTTGTTCCACCTCCTGGTTCAGCGTGTGAAAAGTGCCTGCTTTGTTTTCGTTTTCTGGTGTGGGGGATGGAACCCAGGGCCTTGAGTAGGCCAAGCAAGTGCTCTCACCTCTCTGAGCTATGCCCCAGGCCGAACAGAAGCCTTGCAGCAGTGTCTCTAGCTGGGCCTGGAGTCCAGGCTTGCAGTTTCATTTCAATGACAAGTTTACTCTTAGCAGGGGCAGAGGGGCTGTGGCACCAAAGGAGGAGCTAAAGGACAGTGGAATCCGCAGACCCCTGGCTACTGACTGAGCTCTACCCCTGCAGCAACCCTCTATCAATTGGAGAGGGCCACTTCTCTGTATCTTCCCTCCCCTGTGTTTCCTTGCTTGCTAGATGAATCATGTGTTTGTTTTGATCATTAGTCTAATGAATGTCATTACATGCCAAATGTACACTAGCTTCACAGTCTGTATTTTTTTTGACACTGGGAATTGAACAAAGGACCTTGAGCTTGCCACTGAGCTATATGCTGACCCACTTCACATTCTTTATTTTATTTTTTTCACATTCTTTAAAGAAGCCTATTTCTGTGATTTTGAAGAATAATTTCTGCTACGTTATGGATGTTTCATGTACTTTATTTTTGTGAAATCTTCTTTTATTTTGTGGGATCTCTTTATTTCTTAACAAGCACATTCATAATTGTTTTTGTGGCTTGTTTTTGCAAAGACTCCTACACCACCCTATTCCAAACATGTTTAAAACTATAGCTTTCAGAATGGTTTCCGTGTTCTCCTGCCCTCTGGTGGCCGCACTGAGGCCTTTGGAACCTGTCGGTCAGATGCCCTCGTGGGTCGCAGAGGTGGACGGTCCATCCTGCTCCTTCCAGCAGACAGCTCCTTAACAACGCTCATGCCATTGTGCAAATCTAGCTTCAGGGCCCGCAGCCCTCCACCGACCCTTAGCAAGCTGTCCATTTATCACAAACAGCTAAGGTACATAGAAACATTACAGGCAGCAGAGAGGGCTGGGCCCCCAAAGGAGCCAGTAAAGAAGATACTTTGCAATTGTGGGGGAGACAGACACCTCTAGCTGAGGTGTCTGTCAAGACAAAAGATGTAAAAGGTGTACCTCAAGACAAAAGATGAAACCAATGCAGCCACAAACTTCCTAAGCATAACCATCAGGGACTGCTGTTCTAAATAGGTATCGATCACCTTAAGGAAGCCAGGAAGAGCCACTAACGCAATCCCCTACAGGAAGAACCCCTGTTCTGTATTCATGCTTGCTTGCCACATTATGATTTCCCATTTCCCCCCCACTTTCAACCTACCTTCCCTCATGGTTTTGTTCTATAAAATCCCTAGAAAAGGCAGGGTTCTTAGTAACTCAGAACACCTGTGTCCCTCTCCCAGACAGAAGCTTTCTTTCCTCCAAAAAATATATTCTTCTCTTATCATCCATTGTTCCTAAAATTCTTTCTTCAATTTTAAAGACACAAGCTCGTACCAGACGCCTAGCAGGTTGGGCGTTTCTTTCCCCTATATCGCATTGCCTGATGCCTCTAAATCCTGAGATCTGTCTGGTCTCCAATATGTTTTGAATCTACCCCTGCATCCTGTGATTCGTCTTCCTGAATTAGCTCTACTACATAATTAGATAAGTTATCCTAGCAGTGCATGCACACCAGGCGTCGCATTCCGTCTTGGTTAGGAAGTGCTTGGTGTTTCCAGTGCCGCTGTCATCTCTGTGGGCTCACTGACCTTGATCCCATCAGCTGGATGCAAAGGAGGCTTTGGCTGTGGAAACAGAGCCCACACCTCCCCGAGGCCCTGCTGGGCCAGGTGCCGCTTGGCTTGCCGTGTCTTTGGATTCTTGGGCATCCCAGCCACATGTGGAGGTCAGGACACACGCATTCACCAGGCTGAGGCCCGCCCTTTCCCAAGGCGTGTGGAGATGCAGGGGGCAGAGGAGCCTGCAGCCTGTGCCTTGCTGCTCTGTGACCTGTCCCATGGAATCTTCACCGGCCTGATATCGGGTAAGATCTGCAGCAACTGCTTCTCTTGGAGTTCTACCACCCCATTTACAGCCAAGCCTGTCCAGCTGGTGCTTATACAAAGGTTCCACAGCCTCAGGTTCAACCAACTGTGGATGGCTGCGAAACTTCTGAAAAAAGAGTACATCTTACCAACCAGGAACAGATTTTTATCTTGTCATTATTCCTTAAGCAATACAATGCAGTGACTTTGACACAGTATTTGCATTGCACTGGGTATTATAAGTAACTTAGAGATGATTTAAAGTATAGAAGGAGATAAGGTCGGGCATGGTGGCACACTTTTATAATCCCAGCACTCGGGAGGCTGAGGCAGGAGGATCACCAGGAGTTTGAGGCAAACCTGGGCTACGTAGTGAAAAAAAAAATTAAGCAATGAGTCATATAGGGAGGTGTATTCAGGCTATTTGCAAATAACCAACCACTTTTATATAAGGGACTTGATTATCCAAAGATTTCGGTATCTGTGGAAGTCCTGGAAGCAGTAGCCCACAGAGTCCGATGGATGATTTTATCATTCCGTCTCCTAGCTATCCTGAAGGTACATGCTTTTATTCTTTTTTTGTTGATCCGTATATGTATTTTTTTCAGAGAGTGGGTGTGTGGCAATTCCAGTTTCGGTAGCTGGCTTTATTATCCGATGGGAGGTGTTTTGTTTCTTTCCTTGGGGAGGTGGAAAACAAGACAGTTTGCTGAACAGTGGAGGGAGAAGAGGATGTCCCCAGTTGTCCCCAGGAGCGGAAGACAAAGGACCACGCAGTGTGACTGTCTAGAGGCATCCAGATATGGCTCGCGGTTTGTTGTAATAAATTTAGAGTCGCATCGGTCAGCGTGATCAAGGGCTTCTCTGCAGCTGTGTCAGCTGCATCCTGTTGTGGCTTTGCTAAATGGGTACAAAGAAACGTGCAAACCAGATACAAGGAAAGTTTTAAAGATTCCTATGCGGCACAAAACCAGGGAGATGTGCCCTGCTCCTGGATTAGGTGACACAGCAGTGTAGAGATGCCAATTCTCACCAAGTTAATACCCAGGTTTGTTGTGACTTAAAAGTAGCCACTAGCTTTTTCTAGATGGAGGAACATTTTGTTTAAAGCACATAAGATGCCAGGCATGTTGGCACACTGCTGTAATCTCAGCACTGAGGAGGCTGAGGCAAGGGGATCGGTGTAAGTTCGAGACCAGCCTGAGCTACAGAGTGAGCTCAAGGCCAGCTTGAACTGTATAGCAAGACCCTGTCTCAAAAAGATGGGGGGAAAAAACACATAAGAAAAAAGTCACAAGCAAGAACTTTCAGGACCCCCCCCCAAAAAAGGCTTACTGACAAAAAAAAAGATACAAATTGGCCATTCAGAGAAGAAAGCATTCTAAGAGAAAGTGATTCTTAAATATCTGGAAAGTTACTCGTTCTTGCTTACATTAAGTAGAAAGCAAGTTAAATGTATTTTAAAATATTCCTGCTTCCCCGTCTGATTAGCAAAATTTGCGCATCCACTGTGCTGTTGAGGTTGTGGAAAATGTGTCGCTGCCTGCAGGAATGCAAGATGGTGTGAGCTCTGGGGGAGGGTGCGGCTGAATAATGAAATATTTGCATTTGCCTATGGGCTTAGCACTTCCACTTTCCAAAGTCTCTGCAATTGAAAACAAATATGAGACTGAGTTATTCACTGTGACATTATTGGTAGTAGCATAAGGTTATTAACAATCCAAAAATCCAGCCAGGGGAGATGTGTTAAATTAACTATATTGCATTTCCAAAGTAGAGAATGGAAGAGCTATAAAGGAAAAAGGGCAGTTGAAGGTCAAGGTACTGGGTTTGGCTCCCGGTACAAAACAAAACACCAAAACCAAACCAAAACAAAACAAAACAAGCTTGCTGAAGACCCAGATTCAAAACATACAACGAGATGAATAAATAAAAGATATGTATAGAAAGCAATCTTGTGTAAGAAAGGGGGGGATAAGACTATTTCCTTATTTTTGTCAAAAGCAAAAGCCTCGGAAGTATAAACTAACAATCAGTAGGCACGAGATTCCATAGAGGGGACAGGAGAGGGGTTGAGAAGGGATGGAGGTGACATTTCTTTAAATCCACTGATCAGTGTAAATGTTTGACTAATTAAACCACTAAACATAACCAAATGAAATGCAAATGGAAAAGGGGAAGTGTCGTGGGGAACCAGCGAACTGAGTGGGGGACTGCCTCAACAAAAGTGCCTCTTTTGTTGACCTCCATGTGTGACTTCTTCACTTAGCTTTCTCTTTCCGCCCCTACGATGGGAGGCTGTGGAATCTGCACAGCTTTCTTCAACTGTGTCTGTCTGTTGTCTGTTGTCTTTCCCTCCCCAGTAATGGTCTGCTCCACATGGCAGGGATTTTGTCTGTTCTCCTTACTGATCGACCATACAACCTAGATAATGGCCAGCACATAGTAAGTGCTCAATAAATACACGTTACATGAAGGACACTCCTCTAGGCAAGGGAGCTGGTTTTTGTATGCATGTATTTGAATCCTCAAAGCTCTGGCACAGGGCTGGTACAGACACTGCCTAATACGCATTCATATCCAAGTACAGATGTTTTTGACAGAAGCACAAGTACATTTCTGTCCTCACTAGTGAAGTACAGCCCATGGTCCTGGCCCCTGCTGCTGCGACTTTCTGTGCAGCTGACAGTCCCTAGCAGCCAAGACATTGTCAGGGCTCCTGCTGAGTTTAAAGTGGCCACAAGTGCCAGAGTTACTCTCCTTTCTCCTCAGTATGCTCCCGGCTGTGCTGCCTTGTGGCCTGTCTGTCAGAAGTATCTCTTCATCCCTTTCTAGTCCATTTACAAGACCAGGCAGAGATGCTTTGGATGCTCAGAGAAATAAATCTCTCTTTAAAAATGGCCGCATGGAGATGAAGGAATTCCTTTCAGCAGGTCTGGTTTAATGATAAACTGAAGAGATTTGATTATCGCTGAGAATAGCATCCACCTCCCCACATCCCCTCTCTCTGTATTTCATTTTCCCCCATAAAATATATTAAAGGCTTTGGTTTACCATTTACTTCTTTAAGAGTTTTGCTCTGTGCATGGGACAGATCTGGAATCCTGTTTAGACAAATTACTACTGTCCATTCAGGACTCACAATTTCAGCATCTCTTATTCTTTTACGTTGTTTTAAATATTAGCACATATGTATGTCACATTCCCAATGCAATGCCCATTTTTCACTAAAGGGTTATTAGCAAAAAATAGGCTCACTATTTCTACTAAAATTTATAGGGAAACAAGATCAGAAGGAAATACATTGAAATGTGTAGTCATTACCCTTGGGTGGTAAAATGACTATGCTTTTTTCATCTTGGTGAGTAAACTTTCTGGACTCTTTAAAACTTGTAAAATGGCTGTGTAGTGGCTTTATAATCAGAATTATTAATAACATAATAATTTGCATAATCTCTAATAGTTGAACATTATCAATCCTCCTTCCACAGCATTGTCCTGTTTCTCAACAATAGCTAACAGCAAAAATCACACTAAAAGAATTTTTGTCAGTTCATTTCATTGACAGCCAGGAGAATTCATATGAGCACATAGACTCATCTCCAAATAGACGTGAATAAGAATTTAAACTAAGGACCTGATCTTTAGCACTAGTGTTGAAGTTAAAACTTTTAGGAGCTCATGAGCAGATGGCAAACTTTTAAAGTGTTGGCCAGTAAAATGAATGCAGCTTGAGACCATAATGTTAAGTGAGATAAATGAGACACATAGGCTTAAATATCACATGGTTTCTTTTATATGAGAAACCAAAATATAAGGGGCAAAAAAGGCTAGATAGTATGAAAAAGTGAGCTAGATCTTTTGCATATGGGAGGGGGACCAAGAGATGGAGAGAGGAGTAGGGAAGGAGATGAAAAGAGAATTAAGATGTATTATGTATGTGACCATTATGTACTACAAACACCTACTAATAAAAAGATAAATAAACAAAAATAAAAAATAAGGTGTTGGCCAAGAAAAACAATATTGAGGTAAAGGAATGGGCCAACAGAGTGGCCTCTGTGAACCACGGAGCAGCTCCTCCTCTCTACTGGGAAAGTCCCCTGTTCAAATTGTCACTGGGGAGTGTGGGTCCTTGTCTCAGTGATAGTGGAAATTGAAACAGGTGACAGCATGAATTTACAGACAGAAGCTTGAACTGGAAAGTAATAGAAAATGAGTCAGGGACTTCAGCTTCAGGAGAAAAAAAACTGATGTGTGTATGTAGCAGGGGCACAGCTCTGATGGAGAAGATCAAATTAAATAAAGGGTCAAGACCATTGTTGTGAGGTTGCTGAGGTGGGCTAGGGTTTAGTTGGTCATTATTTCCTGTTTGTGCAGCTCCAGAGAAGTCCTATGGCTGGAGGGGTCAATGTGAACCATTTCCCATGAGATGATTGCTTCTGCTTAAGGCTGGGGGTGGAGGTACAGAGGGGAAGAGCAGCCTTGGTTCTGCAGAAGCTCAGCTAGAATGCAAGGTGACTACTGGTTTAAGACAATGACTGGAGACCCCTAGGGGCCCACTCCAGAGAATGTAATTGGTGATTATCTCTGGAAATCTTTTATCTGGTGTCCTTAGTCTTCACACAGGGAATGATATGCATTAGACAAACATATAGCTAGCAAATCCTAATTGTCTTAAAATAGATCCTCCTTAAATTACTAACATATCTATATGCAGTACAGAACAGGGATCTGACTCAAAGCTTTAAGGGAATTAAGAGACATAAAATGAAGGCAGAGATGCAGAGTTTTGTCTTATTTTTATTTGTCCCCTGGGCATGTATAGGCCCAAGGGAAAAGTCATTGTTTTTTAGCAAAAGCAGGTTTTAAGTTCCTGGCTGCCCTAAAATAATGCATAAATCATGCTAGCAATGAATTAAGGGCCCAGGAGTTGGTTTGTCCTCTATCTCCTCATGATGATCCCCAACATTTTAGTTACTCATCTTGTTTATTCTTGGAGACACCATTGTGAAGATAGCTTCCATGACTTCCATGGCACACCTGGTTTTTGAGGTCAATAGGATTGTTCAGGAGAGTGAGGGATAGGGAAGAATGCATGGCATACTTTTAATGGGGACAGAAGTACTTTGTCCCCACGGTGATCTCTGACTGTCTCAAAGGGAGCTGGAGGGCCACACACGGAGCAGGGAGGGGGAAATGCTCAGCCAGACCACAGCCTTGCTCTGAGACCAGCGTGGAGAAAGGTGTCTCAGGAAGTGGTGTTTGCCTCACCTGAGGGTAGGAAACAGCCAGTAGCCGAGGGAGTGCAATCACACAGGTTGGCACCCAGAGGAGGAAGGAAGTGGCTGAGATGGTGGTTGCTGCTCTCGGAAGCACCCAACCCCTCCCATACCCTGTGTCTGGCAGGGGGTGTGGACAGGGCTGCAAGAGGAGCAGTGGGGCCAGCGCAGCTATTTGTGACCCCTCAGGCTTCCAACAATTCTGTATTTCACAGGGGAGGAAACAGGACAGGAACTTGGGGCTGGAAGTGGTACATTCAAGACCGCAGAAGCTAAATCTTCTTGACCATCCAGGTTGCCCAGTTGCTTCTTTTCCAACAGTGCTAACCAGCTCATGGTGTTTGCTGTTTGCCATGGAGCTGTGCAGCCTAAAAACTCAGCTTAATCTCACATCTCCATGGTATAGAGTGGGAATCTGTTAGTTACCCAAATTGTTATTTATTATAGGGAGGATCTACAGCAGAGGACAAATGGCAGGTCATCTTTAGAACTCTGGCAGCACCCATGGATAACACAGATAAGGTCAAGAAATGAATTAAATCAGGTGTGGTGGGGCATGCCTGTAATCCTAGCACTCAGGAGGCTGAGCAGGAGGATCTCTGTGAGCTGTGAGTTCAAGGCCACTATGGACTACATAGTGAGTTCAAGGCCAGCCTGAACTGCACAGTGAAACCCTGTCTCAAAAAGACCAGAGAGAGAGAGAGAGAGAGAGAGAGAGAGAGAATTTAGATGTTGTTCTCCATTTAGCTTCTAGAAAATACATCTTGTTTCCCCTTAGCTTCATTTTCATCTGTTTCATGTAGGTCTTTTGTTTGCTTCCTTTTCCCTGCCATTTGACTCTATAAAAAGAATCTAAGCAACCTTCTCAGGAAAATTCGGCACTTGATCTGCCCAGGGCAGCCCCTGCTTGGAAGGTGGAAATTCCCGCCCGCGTGTCTGTGAGGACACCTGAGCCTCCAGCTCAGCCTCAGGAATTGAGACCAGGAGGCTCTGCCCAGAGAGGGAAAACAACCAGTTGGACCAGTGAGGGAGAGGCTAGAGCACAAGAGAGAAGGTCAGCAGTAAGTGGGTCAGGGGACCAGAGGGAGGGAGCAGGCGCTAGAACACTCTCCCAGAGACCGGCCAGGCCACCACGGGTGGATTTCAGTCCTGCCCGCTCCGGCCCCACCCCTGAGGCAGAGTGACTCAGCACTTCCTATTATTATGAAGGCCAAGCCCAGGGGCCCTACCTAGGTTGACTGAGGCTCCAAAGGTCTGCTGTCCTTCTGGTTCCTGATTGGTTCTAGGTCAGTAAAGACAAAGGTTGTTCCAGAAAGGGTGTGCAGAACTCATTGTAGTAGTTGAGGTGCCTTTATTACTTTCATTTTTTTACTTGAGCTAATAGCTAGAACCCATCAGACTTTGGGCTGATGCTAGATTGATTCTTTATCTGATAGCTTTGTCTTGTCATCATCAACACTGACTGGTGATCCTTGGGCACCAACACTGTGTGAAGAACTTTCTGTAGACATCTTCTGTAACTCTCAGAAGCTGATCACAAGGTAAGCATTACCTTCTCCATTTGCAGAAGAGAATACGGAAGCTTAGAAGTAAAAATTGCACAAAACTGTTTGACCTAAGAGTCCATGTTCTTATCTTGCTGATCACATACAAGAGAATGTGGAGAAAATTGAAAGCAAACAATGGGCCAAAAAGGTGACGAGAAGGAGAAAATAGAGGGAGGGAAGCATATGTCCTTCACAGAAAATTAAGGTAGCTAAGATTACAGGCCCTGCATGGATATGTAAGGTGCTACCTAGAGGATTCTTGTCCACTCTAATAGCTCTTCAAGTGGGACATTTTGTTATCTCCACTTTCCAAGTACGTGATCCATGGATTTATGGTCTGAATCTGGATGCTTCCAGCCCCTGGGAGACTGGACAGTACCCAGTGTGAGTGGAGAGGGGTCCTGTGTGCCCCATTTTCTACTCTCCCTGAAATTGTCCCTCTCACAGTCCTGGTGTAACAGGCAGGGCATTATCTTCTGAAGGCTGTTGCTCAAATGTACATACTGTCCTTAAAATCAAACTCCATGAAGGCAAGGAGTTGGTTTCATTAGCTTTTATAACCTTAACTGTGAGAACTGAGTGGATGATCTTTGTTTATGCACTGAATGAAGAGTGTGTAAATAGAGATTGAGAGAGGCAGGGTGTCTCTCTTCCATGTATACTTTTATTGGACACTTTCTCTTGTCTAGATGATTCACTGACTTAGATAGTTACAGACAGAGAGGAGTAGTTCACAGGTATTTTGGGGGACAGTTCATAGGTAATTTTTTATGATTCTTTTATTTTGTGATAGGCTTAGGAATGGGAAAGTTTGGAGCTTGGGGCTCCATATCGGGCAAACCTGGAGAGCTGGTGGGTATTATCACTTTCCCAGTCTCACTTGTCTCCCTCTGTTACTGTCTCTCTACTGTACTCTGCTCCTCCCTTCCCACTGCACAAGGAGAGAGCATCCTCCTGATTTAGCAAAGCTGAAATTTCTAGGCCTAGGGCCCTGACATTTTAAATCTTGCTTTCCACTGTCATCTGCAAATAAGCTCAAATATTCCACCTTCAGGAAAAACAAAACAAATGAAAACCTTCTATAACTATTTCTTTCTAGTTGCCGTCTTCTATCTTCCATGTTGTTGTTAAACTTGAATAAATGGTTTGTACTTTCTATGTGTTTGCTGCCTAGTAACTTTGAATCCCATGAAATCTAGCTTTTTCTACTTCTACTTTACTAAAAGTTCTGCCTCTCTCTTGTAAAACTGAAACACTTTACAGCAGACTATTAGCTGTCCATGGTAGTTCTCTCCCTTCTTCCTTTTATGGATAAAGCTCTTCCAAGTCTTTGCTGGGTGTGTGGATCCTCAGTTAGAGACTTCCTGCTCTGCAGCTGGGTGTGGGCATCTGGCCAGGAGCAACTTCAGAGCTCCCTAATGCTAATAGCTCGCTCTGTTATTTCTCTTTTGTTCTCTGTTTTCATAGCTGCTTGGAGCTGTCACTAGGTAGCATGGATTCTTGGTTTCATGTAAGATAGAAATCAGGCACGGCTGGTTCTGCAGCCTGCTGATGACCCTCACATTATCCATCCTCTTCTTTGGGCGGTGTGGAGGTGGTGGGTCTCTTCATAGGCTTCTAAAATATTCTTAGGAGGGTTCTTGCTCAACTCAGTGTAAAGAGCTCTAGACGTTGAGCACCAGTGACTACCAGCTTTTTTAGTGTTGACAGCATTGAGTGTTCAATGCCAGTGGCTATCGAATTGTTTAGTGTTAGCAGCCCTCCTTGCCACTTGGAGTAAGCAGTTGCTGCCAGGCCTCTGGAACTCATCTGACCACAGGAGATGACAGCTGCTGGCACTTCTTCATCACTTGCCATTGTCCTCTGCTGCTAATCATCTTTCAGCACTGGCAGCTTTTGGTGTTACTAGCTCTCAGTATACCAGCTCTATTCAAGATAGAAATAATGACTAGGCAAGAATGTTCCATCTGAAAGAAACTTGAAGGGGGAACAGTACACAGATTGAGTTATGAAGGGTTCTTCATAAAGGAAAAAAGGTAGCTCATACATGAACAGTACTTTTTGTTATGGATGGAGAAGGGGCTCCTTGTGGTTGTGGTTGTAACTGAGGAAGGGTACAGAGTCATCCAAAGAGGCTGCCGGGCACTCACCTGGGATAGGTCCATGTCCAAAGCCTGCCACAGTGAAGCAAATGTCCCTGTGAGGCAGTGATGTAGTCAAAAACCTGGCTACCAGGCATTTGGGGCACCCACAGAAGAAACATAAAAATATCTCTTAGGGAGGGTTGGGCTTTTGTCTCCTGTCTTTGGAGCTGTGTCAGAAATGGCTGTGAAGAGGGCAGAGCCAGCTTGTTGAGGCCAGTGGGGCTGCTTGTGGAGCCCTGGACTGGTCACCTTTGAGTCCTCCATGGGAAAGAAATAAACAAATACTGTAGTTTCATCATTCTATGCTGGAGTCTTATTTAGAAAGTAGTATGCATTTGTATAGAAACTTACTTGTTGATAACTAGAAAGTTGACAACCAAAAATTCTTTTTTTATTATTCTTTTCTTGCCTTCTTTACCTGTCTGTAAAGCTGTTCTGCTAAGTGCTTGGGATACAGGAATGGATCAGAGTGGCCCCCACCTCCAATGGATCAGAGTGCCCCCGCAAGGGGCTCACAGCTGGAGAGGAGAGGGAAGCCAGCTCTAAACCAGTGCTTTTCACATAGTGTGCTGAGTGTCTCCATAGCACGTTGCATGTGAGACTGCTGAGGAAGACACCTGGGTGGCGTGGTCAGGGGGAAGGGGCAAGTGTTAGGAAGGTTTCTAGGAAAACGTCAGTCTTTCAAGGGAGGTATAAATGAGAAGGGAGTGATTCCAAACCAAGAGATCATCCAGGAACCAAAAACCTGCTTTTGAGAACTTGGGAGGTATTGGCAGAGGACCGCGAACACCATGGTGTTGATGGGTTAAAAGGGCCAAGCCTGGTGCTGAGAGCTGATGCCGGCGAGATCTTGTGTTGGTTGTGGGAGGAGATCTGGGCTTTCTCCTGCTGGGCCCTTAATGAAGGGTTCTGATCAGATGCCCTGAACTGTGAGATCCACCTACAGACACGGTAGTCCAGGTACTTGGGTGAAGCACACATTTCTGTGAGGTCAGCAATGTGATACAGGAAGTCACTTGGGAGACTATTTGCAATGGATTAGTAAGAGGCGACTGTCTCAGCTATTGGCACTAACACTAAAGAAAGAGCTGGGTTGGAGAAGTGTTCAGGAAATGAAGTGGGTATGACACGGTGACGGGAGAGGACACAAGAGCAGGATGATCGCTGGGGTTCTAGCATGGATGGCTGGACCCCATGGACAGGCCAGTGGCTTCTGCTGTTTTTACCCCTGCAGGGTGTTTGCTCTGAAGGTGGAGAGCCCTGACCTGCAGGCCATTACCTTGACAGGCTCTGTGAAGGGCCCTAACACTGCTGCTGTCCACTGTCTGTGTTTTTTATCATCACAAGGGCTTGCCCTCCCTTTCAGCTGGTGTGAGCTGCAGGCACCTGAGACCACTCCTACCCACCCCCTTTCTGGCCCTCCCTGCCACTAACACCAATCTTTTTTTTTTTTTTTTTTAAATCGGTACCGGGGATCGAACTCACGACTGCATGCTTGCAAGGCAGGCACTTAAGCCTCTGAGCTAAATTCCTAGCCCGCACCAAATCAATTTTTGTAAAGAACAGTTGGCATGGAGTCCATCTTCTCCACGAACCTATTGTGGTCATGGCCAAGGCCTTTATCTACTTGACAAGTTTGCCTGGAGGTTGCCCTTTACTTCTCTTTAAAATTAACTCTTCAGTGATTGTTTACAGTTTCAGAAAGGTAACTTTAACCTGTCTATCAAAGAACCATTTACAAAGGTTTAAATCTGTGGTCCTTACTAAACTAAAGATCTGGATGGTCAGGGAGCTGCCTTAGTTAAGATTATTCTGTTGCATTTTTTGTTTGCCATCCATTTTTTTGCTTTGTTTTTTATAGAATCTGTGGCTTTAAAGACCTGTCTCATCTCAAAGGTAGAAATGCAGTGTTGACTACTGTTTGGGACATTGTATACTACAGGAACCCTCTGGCCTTTGCAAATCTCACTCCTGACTGGCTGCGGGGCGCATTTAGCATGTGATTATACCGTAAAAGTCTTTTTCACAGTGTGGAGTCCAAGGCAGTTTACATTTCATAAAACAAACCTTTGAATATTCATTACTCAATAGTTGTAATATCTGGAATATTACATGTTTCACCAGCAGTCATCGAGCTGGCCCAGACGTTCTGTCATCTGAAAGCTGTCGCACTGTCTTCATTGTTGTTCTCTGCGTTGTCACCTGATAAATGACTCCCGAGGATTTTTCTGTTATCTGAACAGCTGCTACCCCATGTATGAAAAATCTAATTTCACTTCCAGCTTTTTTCCTCCCATGATGTCCTGTCTGTTTCAACAGATTATCACTCAGACACACTAAAACAAGACTTATAACATCAATGACTATCTCAGCAATCTCAAGAAAGGAGGCGGGCCCACCGCATTCTTCTTTCTTTAGAGATTAAAAACAGCAAGCCGTACCTCTTCATGTTACGAAAATTGCAGCCTACTTAAAATTTCCCCTGAGAGTCCTTCAGTTTCTCTAGTAAAAGGCCTATTATGAGAAAAGCTGTTACAGAAATAAAATAGACAGTTACTCTTAGAATGCTCTTCTGAACATCAGTACCCAGTACTGGTGTCTTGTACTAGACTTTCCTCAGGCCTACTTCTCTGCACTGCCTCAGTTTCCCCACCTCTGTAATATGTAGAAGTCAGAGGTGCAGTGTGGCTGATGGCACTGACCCAGACCCAGGGGCTCTTTTTTGGATGAAAGGACCTGGGGGGCTGCTCATCATTATTACATCATTATTAAAACAAAACAAAACATTAACAGGTAGGTGCAGCCTGGGACAGGTGAAGAAATTGGGAATCCAAGTCATTTTGGGGAAAGCACCGTTTTCCTCCTCTTGCTTCTCATTGGTTACCTCAAGCCTTTGGATGTTTGTGGTGCTTTGGGGGTGCGGGGATGCTTGTGTGTTGGGGCTTGGAGTAGAGCAGACAGGGAGGCCGGGCAGTCACCTGGGAAAGGGGACCGTGGGACCACATGGGTGAAGACCTGGGCAGCAGCCTAGTTCCAGGCTGTTACCTCGGGACGGCAGCGCAGGAGGGCAGATGTGTGCCAAGAGCATCGGATGGAGAACTTGGTAAAATACGAAGCTTCCATTCAGTCACACGTGGCAAGACCTCCAGACTTTACTGGCCTTGGGAAACCAGATAATGGAGACGTGTCAACATCTGGTCTTCCCATGGTATACCCTGATGAGCTCCTATCTGGGAATGGGGCTGATTTCCTGTCTTTTCCTCTCATTTCACTCCTAGTATCCTGTCATGCACTGTCTTTCTCTGTTGCATTTGGGTGGACTAAGTGGGAGACACATCACCTGCTTGTAGCTTAATTCCACCTCCTGCCCTGGCAGCCCTGGCCACTTGTATGTAGCCCAGTGCCTGAAGTAGAGGATTCTCCCAGCACCTTCTTTCACATTAGATCAGCATTGTGTTCCCTATCTAATTGGTGTTGCACAGAGTGAAGAGAGAGGATTCCTCAGAGCTCCTTCAGCCCAGGCTGGGGCGTGATTAATCCCCGAGGTGGAGGGAACCCACTGGCTTGTTACTTCTTTCCTTTCTCCCTTGTCTCTCATCCTTCTTTCTCTCTCCCTCCCCCCTTCCCTGCTTCCTTTCCTTGCATCTTCTTATCTTGTGTCCTTGATCCCAGGACATTTTCTGCTCATTATTTTCAAGCTGTGTTGCTGCTATGACCAGACCAGACCAGCGTCCTGCATTCCCTGTGGTGGCCGGAAATCTGCTCCCATCATTAGTGACTAAGAGGGCACAAAGGAGCTGAGCAAGCCTAACGCTATGCCGGGAGGTTACTGCTTAGAGCTTTTTGCCTAAACATTGTGAAGTGAGGACATATAATGTTGTGTTAACTATATGTCATATTATGTGTTTTGAATTAAGATTCATTGATCTCAGACTGTACATATATGTCAATAAAATTCAAGTGGAGAATTCAGCATGAGAGTCCTGTGCTCTTTCCTTTGATGACCGAGACCATAGCACTGGTGTCTCCTCTCCTGTCTGTGCTGCTGAGCTGGGACACACATCAGTTAGGAATGTTGTAGGTTAGCTCACCTAGAGTCCAGGTTATGAATGGGATGTGATCATTTATATATGTATATATTTATTTTTTTACAGTCCTGGGCATGGAACCCATGGCGTTCACATTAAACTGTATCCCTAGATTTTTAGTTTAAACTTTCATTTTGATACTGAATCTCACTAGTTTCTAAGTTACCCAAGCTGGGTTTGAATTTATGATCATCCTGCCTCAGCCTCCCGAGTGCTGGGATTAATGGCTGCAATCATTTATTTGTAGACTCCCAGATGTTGTGAACTCTCCCTCCACCCACTCCCACCTCTGTACAGTCCTCCTTCTTGTCACATTGTAATAATGGTGAAGAAACATCCAGGACAGTAGGAACCGCCCCTTTCCTCACCTACATAACCTGTTTCTTTTTTCTTTTTTAGAACAGATGCATAAAAACATAAAGTTTTAACACGTGCTTATGTTCTCATTCACAAACACCTTGTGTAATATTTAAAGCCGGGTAAACGTAGCTACCTTTGCACATCCTATTTCCATACCATCGCAGTTGTAAACACAGATCATGGGAGTGTTCCCTCTGCCTCCATGGGAGGAAGCAGAAAGGTCACAGTTATGAAAGTATCTAAATAAAGTAAGGAAAAGGTCTCTTATGTGTCCCTTCTACTCATTATGATCTTTTGGAGCCTCCTTTATGTCTTGTTCCTAACATAGATGTACTTGATGACATATTGTATCCATTTTTGTGTCCTTCCCTTCCTAACTGCTTGTAGATACTTACTAAATGAACAAGTGATCCTGCTGCCTGTAATAACCCTATGCTGTAGTTATGAACACATTGAATACTAGGAGATGCTAGTCATCAGCCAGCCACGAGCTGGTCCCTCTGATTGTCCACTCGTGTAATTACAGGAGAACTAGCAAGTGCTCCTGTCTCAGTTTGCATCCATTTGTTTAGACCTTTGAAACTCAGTCGAGCATGATGGTGTTCGCCTGTAATCTCAGCTACATATAAGGCTGAGGCTAGAGCACTGCAAGTTCAAGATCTGTTTGGAGAAGATGGCAAAACCTTATCTAAAAGATTAAAAGGGTTGGGGGTGCAGCCCCCTAGATTCAATCCCCAGCACTGAAAAAATAAAAATAAAATAAAATTTTAAAAATCAGTTATTGAGCGTTAAGCATTGTGACCGTGAGTGGTAGTTGCAGCATATTTTTTTATAACTCTTGAAATAGTGTGGTGAGGAGATGTTTTGCATTTTAGTCATTCATTGGCTCGTTCAACAGTGGACAAGATGGCTAAGATCCCCTGCTGCATGGCACCCAGAAGCTGAGGCACAGAGAAGGAACCGCAATTAGGGGACACAGTGAGTGACCAGGCCAGGAGTGATTCTGTCCAATTCTAGAACCCAGGCTGCCTCCAAAAAACAGTGATGATTGGTTATGAGGAAGGGGCTGGGGTTTTTCTGTTCCAGTTTGGTAGCAGCCTGCCCAGATTTATTTTAAAAGAATTGAACACTTAAAATGCAGAAATGTGCTGTCAAAACCTGACACTTTCCATGCATGTTAAGAGGATCACTCACAGTTTGGCTCATCCATTATCGCATATTACCTGGTTTCTGAGTGCAGGTTGACCATCACTAACCAAAAAACTCCCAAATCCTTGAAGCAATCCATATTTCAGATTTTCAGATGAGAGTAAAACCCATGCCAAATTCCAAAAATTTGAAAAACTCTGAAACTGGAAACATTTCTAGTTCCAAGCACTTTGGGTAAGGGACGTTAAATCTATAATACATTTTGGAAGTGTTCAATTTTTTTAAAAAATCAGCCTGTATTATTTTACAACTTTTTCTGAGAGGCTTCAAATACCAATTCAGTGCTCTTAGTTTTGGATGATAATGTACTGTGAATGAGTATTTATTATGGCTCCTATTGCAAGATGCCCTTTATGGGTTGGGTTAATGGGGCACAGAGGAATATTTTATCGGGTGGTTATGATTGCACTTTAGATTTCAGCGAGTGCTAGTGCCCTTTACGGTAAGCTCCACAACACTCTCTCAAAATCAGATTCAGTGGTATAACCTCTCACAGAACCAGACCTTCTCTGAAAGCTTCAGAGTTGTCATAGTGACCATCAAATTATGAGCTACTCCAGAGCTTATTCTCATTGAGAGTGAAGTTTCTCAGGACAGTGATACATTATTAAAGGAAGAGCACCTTGAAATGGTTCTCTTGTTAAGCCTGCCAGTGTTCCCCTGTAAAACCTGGATCTAACAATGTAGTTATCATCACTAGCCCAAGGCTGTCCTCAGTGTTACAGACCATGTCATGAAGCTGTCATGGTTAGTGTTTATTCTTCTGACTGGATGTCATCTTTAAGGGATGCCATTTCTTTGGACAGTTTGTTGAGAAAAGACTGAGTTGGAATTTTTTACCAATCCCAAACTGAGCCAGTGTAAATTTACTGCAATTGTGTGTGTGTGTATGTGTGTACATGTGTGCATGTGCACATATATTTTTACTAGTTTCCTTGTGAAAAATGGTACATGTTCTGACTATGACCACATCCATCAATCTCATCAGCCAGGAGAAATTAATGTTGACCTTAACAGCAATGTATTTAATTTAGTCAGTTGAGATAATAGCTTTCTATTAAGTTTTAGTTGGCTATCACCAATATGAACATTCATATTTCATATTGTGCACCTTACTTTCTGTTGATGTGTTCCTGAAGGTATCAAATCATGTGAGCTGATGACAGCAGATCATTTTCCTTAAATTTTTCCTTTTTAAAAAATGGGAGTATTTGTCAAAGAAGACATGTTTGAATCACGAATGAAAATTGAATGGAATAAATGGAGAATGTGATCACCAAGGTACATGCCCTAGATTCCCACTCCTCTAACCCCAGAGCACCGGGATGAGAGTGATTGGGGAAACCAGGGGTTTAGTTTAAGAATTTCCATTATTGATGGCTAAATGGATGCAGTTTTTCTTGTCTTATACAGGGGTGATCAAAAAATATTTGTTGACTGCAGCAGTCAGTGCTTACTAGAGAAACAGATTTAATACAGGATGTACAGATAAATAAGAATTTACAAGATTGGCTCACAATAGCTGCCCACAGAGTCAGGTGAGGAAGAGTGCTAAGGGCCAACTGTGCCCCTGAGTCTGAAGGATCCGCTTGAAGGCCCAGAGCTCAGGACGGAGTCCCATGGCAGTGTCCCATGAGAGTCTGTATCAGGAGGCTGAAGGGTTTGTGCAGGAAAGCTGGAGTCTGTACCAAAAGCCAAGAGAAACATCCAACATGACAGTGAAGACTAGAGCTCCTCTGAAGAAACAGAAGCGGCCTTCCTTCTTCATTTCCCCTTTGTATTCTGCCCATAATCTTTCCTAGAGTGGGTCTTTCACACCCAGAACTATGCTGAGCCAATTTAGGTGGACATTTCTTATTCAACCATCACGTTGGCATTTTATTTATTCTGCATTAATCACAGGTTTGAGTGTTTGAACCATGAGGCTGAGCAAGGAATCTGGTGTGTGCTGTTCTGTCCTGGGTAATCAGCGTTTCATGAAAGAGGTAAAAGGCAGGAAGGAGGCAGGGATCTGTTCCAGCTCTGGAGCAGCCATGAAATCTGGCAAAGGCAACACATTATTTCATCCTGAATTATAGCATGGCACCTACAGATCACTTACTATGTAGTTACCTGTGCGTCTAGGCTTGGTAGCTGCCTGTAAAAGGGATAAGAAGAACTGTCAAGGGAAAGATACTGGGTCTGAACCTCAAAAGATGCTCATCAGGTTTGAGGAAGAAACCTGAAGACATTCCTGCTTGGAGGGAGCATCTTCAGGGGAACTGCAAGCGATCTTGTTTAGCTGAAGTGGAAGAGAGGATGAAACTGACTATTTGCTTCAGATTTCAGAGGTTTCGTAAATTGTGCTGAAGTTTATAACTTTTCTTCTGCGGGTAAGAAGCTAGCAAAGGGTTATGAGTAAAACAGTAAAGTGATCATTCAATTTAGAAGATGCATATGGAGTGTCCACTGCTTTTCATGCTGGGGCTGGGAACTGGGTTACAAAGATGGATTAGATGCAAAGAACTCAAAGCCTAGTAAAGAGAAATATAAACGAGTTACTGAAAGTCATAGATGTTCTATAATAATAACTTAAATGTATTGCATATTTACCTTGTGCTAGGTGTGTGCTAAGGGCTAACACATACTCTTATTTAACTCATCTCTAGGAAATTGGAGAACTGTGGCAATTGATGGTGCCAGGGTTTAAATACTAACTGTCTGAGTCCAGAAAATGCACCTTTTTACCAATGAAGGGTTTGCCATTTCTCTATGACAGAAATCTGTCCAAGGCACTGGAGGAGCTTCCAGAAAGGACCATTGCTTTTGGGAGAATCAGAGCTGGAGACTGTGAAGTCTCCACGGACATGGTAGTGGGATTCGGCTTAAGGAAGATCTCCGACAAGTTGGAACTGGGTGAGAAGTGGGAAAGAGAGCTCCGAGTCTGAGTAACACTTGACGATTATAGTGGGAAATGAAAGGAGGAGATAGAGTGTAGACGTATTTTAGATGTGAGATGTTTCTGTTGCATGGATAAGGTTAGGTTTCTGGCTTGGTATCGAGGTGAACAGTAGAGCTGTAACGCCAGAGGAAAACCAGGCAGGAGTGGGATAGGGGTAGAGAAGATGCATCTTTCGTTTGCTGAGTTTTAATATATGTGCGGTGGAAGCGAGCACTCATTTGTTGAATCTGAGGAATCTGGGGAATGGTAAAGGGGAAATTGATGATTGAATAGGGGAGTTCTGTGGCCAAAGATTAAAATCAAAGCTGTGGTGCATTGTGTGTTATTTTCAAACAATCTCAAACTAGTCCATTAGTTAATTAGTTGCACCTCACTAATGGGTTAGAGAACTATCGATTCTACTTTTAAATAGTGGTAATAAGGGCTTGGGATGTAGCTCATGATACAGTATTTGCCTAGCATGAACAAGGCTCTGGGTTCAATCTCCAGCACAGCAAACGAACAAACAAACAAATAAATAAATGAAGGGACAAATAAAAAAAATGAATATACCATAGGAAAGAAAATAATCAAGCTTGCAAAATATACCAGCTTATTTAAAAGCAAAGATGTAGGCAGGTGTGAAAGTGACGTTGGAATATTATGTAGAAGGCTGGATGTAGTGGTGGGTGCCTGTAATCCCAACACTTAGAAGGCTGAGGCAGGAGGATAGGCGTGACTTCGAGGCCAGCCGTGGCTGCTTGACCCTATCTCAAAAAACAAAAAACAAAACAACAACAACAAAACACCCAAAACAGAACAAAAATCCCAAAACAAAAAATAAAGAAATGAGAGACAGAGAGAGAGAGAGAAATACTATGTATAAGTTGAAGGGGAAAAACACTGGGCTGTGGAGAGAAGGTAGAACATAGGAGAACAAGAACATTCAGGGAAAGAACATCCCCAAATAATCGCCTTAAGCATATAGAAAAGCATAAAAGTTGTTGGTTTATTCCTATATTTAGAGTTCTTTTATCAGGGCTTCTTAAAATGCATTGTAAGAAACAGGACCAGAAGACAGAGAGAAATCTGATAAATGAATGGAAATAATTTGGGACTAGAAGATACTTCTATCACCTGTTTCAAAAAAAGTGAGGCTCTAAAATTCAAACCAACAAATAAACAACCTTCAAGGAAGTAAGAGCCATGTCCTATATTGACTTAACTCTAGGATTGTGTGGGTTTAGTACATTTTATTCCATGAGTATTGGGAATATAGAGAAGGTACTATGACTCACCTTTCATAACAACCTTTGTCTAGAAGGAAACTAACCGTTTATGAATCAACTTTAGCATAATGAAAATTAGCTACCTGGGATACCATTCACAGAAAAAGGTTTCCTCCCATTGGAAGATATTTTAGCTAAAAAAAAATTCTGTTTTCCAATTAATAACAACAACAATAGCAAAAGTCCTGTTAAACTCCACTAGGGGAGAGGAAAATTCTTAGTTCAGAATGCCAAAGATGGAGAAAGACAGTGAAAAAAAGCCCTTTAAACTGTCATACATGATAATAGTGGGTGTGGAGGGAAGGAAATTTTCCAAATAGGAGCATTTTTTAACAGGGTGTCCTTGGACAGAATTCTGTGGAGGAGGCACAAAGTGGGCAGTGGCTCTATGTTGCTACATTCTACGTACAAAAGAGCAGATGACAGGAGTGAGGATTTCAAAGACATTTTATTTCTTGGAACATATGGGACTTTTAAGGGCAGTAGGGGAATAGTTGGGTTCTGATTTTTACTGAGCTCATTCTGTAGACATGAGAAAGCTAGAAATTGCCAAATGAGACATCATTTAAAGAGCTTGTTGGATGTAACAGTATTAGCTGATATTATGGCTTAAATTTAAATGTCACTCTAGAGTTTTGCATATTCATAAGTGGGTTTTAGAACATGGCTGGAATCATAGGTGTGTGATGGTTGGATTAAGGATGTATGGTACTGGATTAATCCATCAATTGTTTTAGCATAGTTCTGGCTGACTGGATTTATTGAAGACAGAAGCCCTACCTGGTTGTGGGTGGCACCAACCAATAGGCTTGTAGCCTGAATGGAATAAAAACAAAAGGGAGGACCACTGCTTTCTGCTTTCTACTGCCCTGCCATGGGCTGTTTCTCCTCTGTCATGCTCCTCTGTGCTGCCCTGACTTGGAGTCAGCAGACTATGGACTGAACCCTATATAAATTTTGAGCTAAAAATAAATCTTTCCTCCTTTAACTTTTGGATGTTAGGTATTTTGTCCCAGCATTGAGGGTAGTAACATCCAAGTCATGGAAACCTTCAGTGAAAATTGATTTGAATATTAAAACCATTTACCCTTTCATACAATCAGTGGTCTAGAGGTTGTGGGTGGTACTTGTTGGTCAATTCACTGACTCTAAGACCTCACCTGGGTTTTTTATTAATTTATTTTTTAACACTTTTGCCATTTATGGTGTGATAACTCTGCTTTATCTAAGGTAGCAAATGACAGTATCCAAGGAAAATGAAGACCACCTCTCCATTTGTATTTCTCTTGGGAAGGAGAAGTATTTCTCTTGTGCCTTGTAACTATAATTTCTCACCTCATTGGCTAAAATCATGTTGTGTACCTGTCTAATCAACCATTTATAGGAAGGATCAATCATGACCCAACTTCAAGAGCCAAGGGGGCAGCCAGCCTTCCCTAATGCACATGGCCCTTCAAAGACAGTTGGCAACCTGAAGAAAATTGGGGTTCTGAGAATGAGGCAGAGGGTAAAGTGAATCTAGGGTAGACAATCACTGGTGTCTGCAAAAAATTAATTACAAAAGCCTCTCTTGAGTGAAGTGGAAAATATTCATCAAATGTATCTTCTTAATAAGGTTATGGATCTTTTGGCACGTTGTTCAAATGTTTGCATCTCTCTTTTTCCCACCTTGTCCTCTTCCCTCTATGGGGACAGAACCCAGGGACACTCTACTCCAGAGCTACCTCCCTGGTTCTTTTTATTTTTATTTTGAGACATGCTTTTGCTAAGCTTCCCAGGGTGGACTCAAATTTTTTAATCCTCTTGCTTTAGCCTGGGATTACAGGCACAAGCCACCACACCTGGCTTTCTCTTTTGTTTTTATTAAAATAATTATGATTTTAGACCTATATAATGCAATTCAAAGTGATAAATCTGGTATGGCCAGTTCAGTCCAATTTAGGTTTTTAAAGTGTCTTTTCAGAATTCTTTTGGCTGGGTTGGTTCACAATATATCTTATGCATGACAAGTGAAAGTTGGCAGTGTATATGTTCTCCATAATTTAAAAAAATGCTAACGTGCCTCCAAAGTACCAGAGAATCTGCTTCTACTTTTACTGCCTTTCATCAGAGAATAAAAGATAAGCTTTTTAAGTTCTACTTGCCAGTGTCTGGATGGTTTCCTAACACACCAAGGACATATTAGGTCCAGAAAGCAGGTGAAGAATCTTATCACCTACTCTGGCTTGCAAGTAAGAGAAGCTGCCTTGATTTAACATAAGCACACATAAAGAAAGAGTTCACTTTAAAAATTCATGGCTGTCCCTGGAGCCTGAAAGCACGACTTCGGTTGAGTTTCTACTGTTTTGCCGCTTGGAAGAAAATGTCTCTGGGGAGCTGCGTAGTTCATCTTGTGTATCTGCTCCTCAACACTGCAAACTGGGGTTCTCATGATTTCATGTCCCTGGTGGGCAGATAGTAGCTGCTTTTTATTCTTTGGTCAAAACAGTAGATCAGCCTCTTTGTCTCTGGTTTTAATTCTGAATTGCCAGCAAAAGAGATTTACTAAGAAATAGTAGCTTAGATTAAGGAATTTGTATAAAGTTACCAAACTACTAAGTGGTCAGTAAGGCATTTTGAGTAGAGATCTGGGTCTAACACCTGGATGTGGTCACCAATGAGATTTTCAGCAGTGATACTGGATGAGTTGCTTGACTTAGTTTGATGCGGTTGTCTGATTCAGATGCTAGATAATTTATTTCTCTCTCCCCTTATATCAACTCCTAGCTAAAAGATATTCCTTTTGTGACTGATATCTAAAATTCCATAATTAGGAGTCATTTCTTTTGTTGGTTTAAAATGTCTCATCATTATGAAGTACCTGGTAGGTTACAAAGACCTTTGTAATGATATTTTATTTTTATGACAATCCAATGACATCAGTAGAGCAAGGATTTGCTCGCAGTTTTCAGATCAGGTCATGGAGATTCACAGAGGCAAGGTGACCTGCTCCCCAAGAGAGGGCTGCACTGGCCAGGGAGCCTGTGGACCAGTTGATTAGGGCATAGATGAATGGCCTCCTTTGGTGCATCCTATAAAGTGAGTGGTGGAAGCTGACTGATTAGGAGAAAAGTAAGAGTATCACCTCCACATGGTGAGAGAGAAGGAAAACCACAGGCCATCTGATGACTAGCTCTCTTGTTACACTGGTGTCTTCACAAGGCTAGATCCCTGTTATCATTTATCTTTTTTTCCTCAGGTTCTATCTCAGACCTTGGTATATAACAGGCACATGATGAATGTCTCTTGGAGGGATATGAGGCTTTTCTAAAAATCATTATGATGCAATGCTAGAATGAGGTGACTTAAAGAGTCAACATTCCCAGACCTGCCAGAGTTTGAGAAAGGCTGAGTAAATATCTACATGCTGACATTAATGGCTAACTCTTGTTTGTGTTTCTATGCTGAGTACTAGGCTATATGCTTTCCATGTGTCATTTATTCTTTGATCCAACCACATAGATCATTATTCTTATTGACACCAAGATGTGGAGTGGTCAAAAGATTTGCTCAGAACCCCAGTGTAAATTGTATGTCCAGATTTGAACCTGAAAGACTGAGTTAGAGACCTACGTAGGTCTTGACCAAGTTGTCAGAAGTTTTCCTAGATGAGGCAGGAGTTTAAATAGATCACTTCTCAAGTCTTTTTCAAAGTTAAGATTCTGAGTTATTTGGCCAGAGGACTGGTGTTACTGCATAGAGAAAGCTGGGAAGAGAGCTGGTTATAGGAAGTCAGGCAGACAGGCCAGTACAGAACACTTCAATTTTGATTGTCTGGTGTAAAGTATCAAAGAATATCTAAATGAAAAGGGCTAACGGCCTTCTTTATCGTCAAAGATAATTCCATGTGTGTACTGTTACCACGAAAAGCTTTTCCAGCACAGTATCCTAAACAGCACTGTCTTACTGTACCTATTGTTGAACTTATTCTAACAGTACTATTCTAATGGCCTTAGGTTGTATTACTGATATTGCTGTATGTTGGTGAAATAAACAACTTTCTTATTTTAAAAGACAATTGAATATTATTCTTGCTAGAAATTTTGCTAGAAAAAGTACATGGACTTTTAAAACTGAAAACCACACACCCATAAGGCTTGTGTACAACACAAAGAAAAAAGGGAAACAAAATATACTTCAAGTCTTAAGGAGTTCTAACAAAATCTGCCATGATATCATTTCTTAACCTAACAAGGCTCTCAAATTTAGCATGTGGCATTATCATCATTCTTGGTAATAAAACAAACATGGTAAGAAAGCAATGCAACCTGAAACTTAACAGGTGGTGGTCATTTTAAAAAAAGTCTGATTGAATAACATGACTATTTGAAATATTCTTCTATAAGCTTGCAGATATCAAAAAAATTGCAATCTGTCCAATAATCATCAGGCAGTCAACAACTGAACATCTCATGCATATTGACACTAGTGGCCCAGGGACACTAAAAGCAAGGAAAATGGAACAAGATTTTGCCTCTATAGGTCTTTTCTCACAGGACTGCATATGAACCTGTGTCTCCTGGGAATAAATCAGCTTGCCTTGTGGAAAGTGGGCCAAGGACAACCTTGGTATCAGATGGCCCTGGGTTTTAATCACAGACTCACTGTTTATCAATGTCACGACTGCAGGGAGGTTGCATAACCTCTCTGAACCCATTTCTTCATCCACAAGTAAAACTAATCTTTCTTGCTTAGGGTTGGTGTGCATGTTACATAAGAGGTGTGAAAAGACCACAATGACAGTGTGACCACAATGACAGTGTGAGCTGCTGATAATTGTCATTCTTACTAGTGTGCTTTCCTTATGATGGTTTCTTTGCTTTCAAGAAAACTGTGTAGATACAGAAGAAATCCACTCCTTCACTCATTCAAACACACAGACACTGTGTATGGCTCATCTGCAAAGGGAGAGTGGGGCCTGAGTTCCAGTCGGTGGCTGTGGGTCCTCTTTTTCTAACTCATACAAAGGCACTACATGTGATAGTAAAGACCCAGCATGTATTTCAGAAATGGCCAACTTGGACTTTTCCCATATGAACTTGTATTTGATAGGGAAATAGATAAAGAGCCAAAAAATCACAATACATATAATTAATGTCCCTCTAGAGAAGACATTATAGGATGGGGACAAGAGATGTTTAAATCAGATAATTTGGGTGGCTCAGGCTCTGTGATTTAAAGGATGAGGGAGAGATTTTGAGGGAGGGGTGTTTTAGGAAAAGGAGTGTTTAATTACTTGTCTACTTCGTGAGTCATTTTAATTGAATATCTACTGTTATGGTTTGTATCTAGATGTCCCCCAAAGCTTCATGCACTTTTAATGGAGCTTTTACCAGAGGGAGCTAAGTGGAGAGTGTATGATTAATTCATGGTTCAGTGCTGGGATTAAGGGTGAGTGATTGTTGGATCAGCCCACTGATTGGATCGGCACCACCCAAATCCCAGCAGTCTAGATAAAATAAAAGGGGCATAGAGAGGCTTGTTTCCTCCTCTTGCTCTCTCATTTGTTGCTTTTGGTATCTTCCACCACCATGAACTGTTGCCCTTATGCTGTGTGCCACCCTGCCTTGGACCTAGCTGGTTATGGACTGAAACCTCCACAAACTGTGAGCTAAATAAACCTTACCTCCTTGGACCTTGGGTGTTGGGTATTTTGTCCCAGCCATGAGAAAAATAAGACATCTACTAAGTGCTATCTACTGTTCCAGCATTGAAGATAAAGTAATGAATAAAGTAGACAGGATCTCTTTCCTAATAATTCTAATATTCTCATCAGGGAGAGAGATGATAATCATTGACCTAGAAAAGTTGGAGGTAGTGAGATTGCTTCGGGAGAAGAGCAGAAACAAGGTAGTGGTGGTGGTGTGGTATGAGGCTGCTACCTTAGAATGGAGAGTGGGAGGCCTCTCAGGGAGGTGTCATTTAATCTGAGATCTGAATGGCAACTGTGGGAAGCTCATGTTAATCAAATCAGGCAGAGAGAGGAGCTGCTGCAAAAGTCTTACTCAGGGAATGAACTCTGTGCTTTTGAGTTGGCCAAGAAGACTGGTGTGGTTGAGGTGCAGCAGTGAAAAAAAGGGATGGAAGGTGAGATGGAAAATGAACAAGTGCCAAACCCATGTGAGCCCAGGGATCCCCGAGACCTGCTAGGAGTCTCATATAGTAGAAGAGCCTGTGTTAGGTGAGAAGTGATTTGGGATATATAAATGAGAACTAGATTCTGACAATTCCAATAAGGAGGACTGGAGAGAGAGTTAATTCTGCTTAATGCTATGCATAGAAACATTCAAAGGAAAGCTTTTATATTTATGCCTTTCAGGAAGGTTTGAACATGTATGTGCCACTTGCTCTTGAATGAAAGACTTCATGAGAGCTTAAAAGTACACCCCCGATTCTGATTAGTGTTTAACTCATTTTTGCAACATTTTCATGTACTTATCATGATGGTGGTATGTTAAATGAAATATTTAACTTGTGTTTTAGAGGAGGAGAATACATCTTACAGAATACTTACAGATAAGAGGTAGCACAGGATGTCAAGTTGATAACAAATATGTCAGGTTTTTTTTTATAAGCATAAAGAACTTTTCCTCTCAGTTTCAGAGGTACATTGCTGATTGTCTCCCTAATATCCATGCTTTCCCCTTCATTCTTATGAAAAGAACCTCAGATTTGATTGCCAATGAGTCCAACTACCTACACCTGCCTCTTGGCCTGCCTTGTATCAAGATTGTCACATGACTTGATCTTAGGTATACAGATTGAGGCAGAAGCACCTGGGAGGATGTGATTTCTTAAACAAAAGGCAAAGCTTGCATAGCACAAAGCCCTTTGTCCTGTTCCCTGTTGTGCTTCCTCTTTCTTCCTGCATTTGTAATTATTTGTTGACTCAATGTTTGGAATCGTGTAATTCCTTTAAATGTGGAACAAAATATATTTAGTGGGAAACCACCATCACATGACGCATATGACTAAGTTGATACTTATCCTGGTCTGGAGGTACACTGTGGATGTAGAACTATGATAAGGTGACTGTATCAAAAGTTAGTCTCAGAACTCATTATACTGAAATTTATACTCTGGATATGTAATGAAAGTTTTTGTTTTATTTTGATTTAAAAAAATCAGTTGTTTTGTAAACTGTCCTTTAACATATACTGACACTAATTAAAAGTATAACAATTCTTTATGTTCCATGAGGAATATAGAACTAATGAAACCAAGACTTTTGTTTTGAGGAAACTAATGATTTTGTCAGATGACAGATATGTTCACAAATAAATATAAAACCACTACATAAATGATGAAGTGGGCTCTAAATAATCCTGCCCAAAATCAGCCTCTGAGGGGACATGTAAAGGGGCAGAAATAAAATACCTTCCCCAAATTTAGGCAAAGTATAAATGTGAAGGATTAGAAGTCAGACAGTAGGCTTAGGTAATGGGACTCAGAAAGTAGCAACATGCCTTACGGATGTCATATGTTGATTCTGCATGATGAAGAACCTGAGGTCATAAAAGATAAGCTTACAATTCTATGCTCCTCCAAAACCTCTGCCAACACTGCTAAATTTCAGGTGGTCCTGTATCAGATACGAAGCAATCAGTGGGAGCCCTGCTGCCCACCTGCATCACTGCCTGTCACATGTGGCTCTGTGCTGTTTATTTGCTGCTTCCGGATTAAACAAAGTAAAAGCAACTGAGAAATGTGGCCCTTTGAATGGTAGGCCTGTGGGGTGTTTAAATGTCATCTTATGAAAAACATTGGAAGAGTTGGGAGAAAGAAAGGACTCTGTCTGGAAGCTTCAAGAAGGTGCAGCATTTGAGGTAGGTCTGGAAAGACGGATAAGATTTCTTAGGGTGAAAATGGAAGGACAGGCATCGCAAGAATATGAAGCCATGCTCAGTGAAAGGAGAGTGGGAGAGCAGAGCTGTGCACTGGAAATGAAGAGCAGCCCCTCTTAGCTGAAGAATGAAACCTAACAGGAAACAGTAGAAGAGGAGGGCAGGAAGGGGTCAAGGTCAAGCCAGTGGGGTTGGCATTAAATACATATCAGTACCCAGAAACCATGGCAATTTTTGTGACCAACATTAAAGCAGAGGGTAATAAAAAGAGGATACAAGAGTGAACATCACAGTGTCACTGTGCAGGAAACATGGGCAGAAAGACGGAGGCCATGTGTGACTGATGAGGCTGTGCCGGAGTCCAGCTGCGGCAGGGCTCAGGGGTCCCAAAGGTGGTCAGGGAGTCGGCGAGTGAGAGACAGAAGACACTGCACACCAGTCTGTGAGTGAATCTGAATCTACTTTATTTTTTAGAAGCTGGAGTATATATTTGCTAACTTTTGGCAGTAACCTAAACCCCAAGCAGGAAGCATCCCAGGCTTAGGGCCAGGCAGGGATAATCTTAAACAATATGTGTTAATTAACTTTTTTCACCTTTGTTACACTTTAATCTTGTTACTTAATTAGCTTGGGAAATGTAAACCGACACACCGGGATGCCCACAGGAGGGAGAGATGGAGCGGCAGCTGTGAAACTATCATGCCGCTCCCTACATTTTTTCCCTTATCACTTATGGGAGTATGGCAGGCCCTGTGAGAATAGCGCCTGTCTTGGGTCAAGGACTCTTCATATGAATCCAACCAGGCCTTACCCGTCATGGGCCTGCAGGACAGCAATTGGTCCTGTGCCTGTCTTAGGCAGCCGGTGGCGTAACATATGTGTCCTAGTTGCCCGTCTCTGGCTGCCTGTAGGACAGCGCCTGTCTTAGGTCAAGGACTCTTCATATGAACCCAACCAGGCCTTACCCGTCATGGGCCTGCAGGACAGCAATTGGTCCTGTGCCTGTCTTAGGCGGCCAGTGGTGTAACATATGTGTCCTAGTTGCCCGTCTCTGGCTGCCTGTCCAGTGTCTCAGGGCAGTTGTCTCACAGGAATTTTGTAAATCCTC
>PVLA01006670.1:0-43015 GCA_004027455.1 Hydrochoerus hydrochaeris | reverse complement strand
TTACTCACAGAAGGTAAAATTTCACAATTAGTTTTCACAAAGGGGTTATCTACAGGGTTTCTAGTAACTCCTCTGGAGTTTCTATTTTCGATTTCATATTGAGTATTACATGAAAATATATATATGTGAATTACACAAATTACCATTATCAGTACAAAACATTCCAAGATCCCCGTGCCCAATTCCCACGTGCGGTGTCCTTTTCCTGGAGAAGCGATTCCTTGAAGCGCTCTCCTCCACCCATGGACCTTGTCACAAGGCGTGGATGGACTAGGACGCGGCAAGGCTGTGAATTTAAGCTCTAGTGGGGGGACACTCAAGAAAGAGGAATTGTGTGTGAGCTTGAGTGTTGGAATGTGAACGCGAGGGAGGATGACACTAGTACAGGGAGCATGGGGAAGAGGGAAGCACTGTCCTTGTTTACAGATGTTAGGTTGAGGTCTGAGTGTGACAGTCAGGTGGAAATGGGAAAATAGGAGAATGGAGCTCAGCTGAGGTGAGGGGCGGGGTAGAGACTGAGTCACCTATCCTGAGTTGAGTCAGTGAGCTTGGTCTGTCCTAAGCTTAGAATGTGGACCTAATTACAGGTCCAAAACACAGGGGAAATCCAACAAGGAAGACAAGCGATCCAGAAGCACCTGGAGAAACCAAACCAAACCAAACCTGCTGCAATTACTGTTATTTATAATTCATGTTTGTTCAGCCAGCTGTCAAGTTGACAGAAACTCTAATTCCAAGTCGGGTTGTCAAGGACGCGCGTCCTTGGGTAGAAATCTGTGCCACTGAATTCCAGATGTGCTGGGTGTTCCCCGGTCTGGAGTAGGAGCGTGACACAACTGAAGGAGATGAAAGCACACTTTTTTGGGGGGGACTGTGGGTAACATAGCCCTGAACCACGTTTGGATGGTAGGTACTGACGATCGCTACGCTGATCCCACAACTGCGGACATGGGAAAGTTCCCAAGGAGGGGAAGGTTGTGTTCCGGCAGAGGCAGGGGAAAGGGCATAGCAGAGAGCCTTGGGGGACTGCGCAGCCCGGGCTGGAGGCCGGCTCTTGTCCTTGTCCCACGTGGGCGCGGCGCCTGGCAGGGATGGGGACACTACTGAGAGGCTGGCGGGCAGAAAGGCGGTTTGGGGGGAACAGGGCGGGGTTTGGACAGACCCGCCCCCGGACCTACTACACTTCCCAAGATCCAGTGCGCCTGGAAGACTGCGGCCCGGGCGTGGAGTGCAGATTTGCGGCATGGGATTGGGAGTCAGGGTCCCTAGTGGACGCCGGTGGGGAGATCTTCAGCGATTGGCTATCGAACGTTCTATCCCCGCCCGCTATTGGTGACGTCAGGAGGCAGTCTGGCTACTTAAAGCGTCGTGGTCTCCCCAGCCCCGCCTTAGCTCCCGCGCTAGAGAGAAACATGTATCGTTTCCGATCACAGCTTTTCACGGGGATTTCTGCTGCCGCCGCTGCCCACTCGTACCCCCGCCGCTTCTCGCCTCTGTTAGCCGAAGACTCGCCTCTCAGCCGCCCGCCGCACAGACGCACGAGTAGAAAGTGCAGCTCTATTGGCTGATCTTCACTGAGCTCCCAGTTTAGGCGGCACCGGGCGTCCCACGATGCCGAAGAATAAGAAGCGGAACGCTCCCCACCGCAGTGGCAGTAGTGGCGGCGGTGGATCAGGGGCACCCGCGGCGACGGCGGCGACCACAGGTAAGGGCATCCCCGCCGCCGGCGCCGGGTTGCTGGCCGGGCTCCCGGCCGGGCTCCCGCTGGGGCGCGATGGGAGCTGTAGTTTGCTCCCTTTCGGACGCTTGCGCTACTGGGCCGCGTGGCGCGCCTTCGGACTACAATTCCCAGCGTGCTCGGCGCTCGTCCTCGCGCGAGTCTGGCATGCGGGTCTGGCATGCGGGCCGGGCTGGGGCGCGCCGGCTGCCTGGCGGGACGAGTGGGGTGGGGGCTTGGGAGTGTCCAGATCGGGGTGGCGGAGAACCGGGCGGGAAAGGAGCTGTCTCCAGAGGCTGCCGCCAGCTGTCCTAACCTCTCTCCACGACGCAGGGTGGGGCCGGGCTCGGGTGGCGTCCTGGCTGTCACCCGTCGCCTATGACCCCCGGCTCCATGATGGAGTTCGCGGAGTGCCAAGACGTCCGGCCGGTTTCGGCCGGCTCTGGCGTCACGCGGCTCGGGCTTTGCACCAGAAAAGCGCGAGTGACTTCTGTCCCGCTGCCTGCTTGCGCGTCACGCATGTCCAGAGTCCGGTCTCCGGGCGGGGGCGTCGCAGGCGGGGGCCAGCGCTCCGCCCTGTGCTCGGTCCCACCCCCACCTGGCACCTGTGGAAGCTGCGAGCCTCCAGCCCTACCGCCGCCTCCTGGAGACCTGCGGCTGGCGCAGAAGGCGCCCTGTCCTTTGTGCTGCCTGCTGTAGGTCTGCTGGGCAAGCAGGCGTGGTGAGGAGCCCAGCTTGCAATTGGCTGAAAGTTTAGGGGGTTTGTGTCCGCCCAGAAAAGTAGGAAAAAGCTTTTCTTGCATGGGTAGGTGCTTAGCTGAATATAGACTTGTACTTAGTAACCATAAAGATAAGAAAATGCTTCAAGCAGAAAGTCTCGGCTGTGACACCACACTATATGCACGTGGAGTAATACTGAACTGGGTACAGTCATCTCATTTAGTGATTTAGATTATGGAGTTGAGTGTTGGACCATCTACAGACATAATCACATCAGGTAAGTGTTAGAGATTAGGTGTTTGTCCACCCAGTTGCCACTCTAACCCTGTATCCCATTGTTCATTAGAAAAGTAAATATTCAGATACTGTGTATCTTGTTAAAAGTGACTAGAGCCGAAGCCAGTTGTGGTGGCACACAGTAAATGCAGCCCAGGGGAGCTGAACTAATTCAAAGCTAGCCTGAACTACAAAGCCAGACCCTGTATCAAAAAAACAACAAAACAAAACACATGATTAGAAATGGGCTGTAAAAAAGACTTTTACAGGACTTATGGCACCCCAAAACTTGTGCTCTTGTATTAAACATTTAAGAATTGGCAATAGGAGCGGACAGTTATAAATGGCATTCTTGACAGCTGGGGATTTAGCTCAGCAGCATAAGCGCCTGCCTGGCAAGCACAAGGTTGCGAGTTCAATCCCCAGTACAAAACAAAAAGTCTTCAATGACAACTTTAGAAGTGTCTGAAATATATAAATTAAATAAATAGAAAACATATAAATGGCATTCTTTTTCTTTAAATGGTTCTTTGTTTTGATTGGACGTTCTCCCTGTTCACAAAATTCATTCTTCTCAAGATGTGAAATTTGTAGTTTATGGCATCTGGTTGCTCTGGGCCAATGGAGGAACATCTTAGCTCTGTTTCAGTTTTTCTGTATCAGAAATAGTTGAATTCTTTCTAAACTTTATTCTTGAGTTTACTTTTTGTTGATGAAATGTAAATAATGGAGAAATAGCAAAGTTCTGAAAATGGAAATGTGAAAGTGGCCTCTAAAACACAAATATTTATTCCCTCCTAAAGCTTCATGGCGAGCCTTCTTCCATGTAGTTCTTACTGTATAGCATTGGATGGTGGGAAAACTGACTTCGGAATTTTGTGTTAAAGCCCATTTATGACCTATCTTCAGCCTTATCATTGCTGTCTTTTAAAATATTTTTAATGGAAAAGATACATTTAAACACCTCATTTTAGCATACACAGTACAAGTACTTAAACACTTATTTTTAACATATGTAAGCAAATGGAACAGCATTACATATTTGATTAGTTTACACAACTATAAATGCTTTGAATATTTTCGGAAGCTTTCATTATAACTTAGGAACTGTGGTTACCTCTTGCAAATGGACTGAAGGAAAAGGTTATAGGGATGAGACTGGACTTTTTTGTGACTTTATCTTGGCCTTGTATGAATGTTTTGCTTATTAAATAAATGACAGTGGAGTAGAAATGATGGGAATTTATCACATTAATTTAAAAAACCACATACCTTATTGATATTGATATTTTTTAATGACATCTAAGAGAAATTTCTTTTTTTTGGTACTGGGGATCAAACTCACCACCTCCCGCTTGCCAGACAGGTGCTTGTGCTGCTGAGCTAGATACCTGGCCCAAGAAATGGTTTTAAAATGAGATCTCTATTGTATAATCAAACAAATAACCAATTGTATCACTTTCATGAGTTTCCTGTTTAGAGTCAAATTTTTTAAGTTAATACAAATTCTAGGAAGCTAAGAAAATTGCTTTTTTTACCAGTGTGCATTGTGGTCATAACACCTACTGTAATTTGAAGGTAGCAATTTTATGAAAAGATCTGGATAATAAGCCCTCTAAAAAAAGGACTTTTTTTAGTGCCACCTCATTAATGTTACTTAGGATCAAAGGTGTGACCTAGATAGCAGGTATTCCTACAAGGTTTCTGCTTTTGTTTTTTTTAAACTCTTCTTTCTCTTGAATCTTGGAAAGAAATCACTGGAAGTTGAGTAACAGCTGCGTAGGAATAGTCTTAGTAATAGGCTGACTATGAAAGAAATGTAAATTGACTTGTGAATAAGTGTAGTATTAATCATATGATGCTTAATTTGCCATGACTTCTAGTTATGAAAACAGACTCAGAAATAGATCCGATGTCATGGGTCTTTGTTTATTTCTACCCTAAGCATTGTGATTAAGATATTTTAGGATCTTGGCCTGGTTGCATATTCTTTAGGTTTTCTCTCTTTTGCTGCTTTGGCAGGAAACAAGCACATTTGAAGACCACTTGCTTGCTATGTTAATTTTAAAAAATCTGCTAAGTTCTGCTTTGGTTAAAAAAAAGACCACCTTCTATCTTAAAGAGAAGTAACCAAACTGTAACTAGCTTAAACTTGGAGAATTTAAGCAGTCATTTAGTAAATAGTATGAGTTGAACACAGAGACCTAGTGACTTGGAGAAATCTTTGACTTTACTGACACCAGAATTCGGGTTCAGGGGTAAACCAGTTGATTGAAGGTCACTATGGGGACAGAATTTGGGACTTATTTAAACTCAGGATAACTTGACTGAATAGTCTTTTTACTAATACAAAATGGGTGGTTGTGAGTTTATTCTTTAAGTTAATAAAGTTGAGATTTCTAGTTTCAAAAGTTTTTTTTTTTTTTTGTATAACAGCATTGATACTTTTTTTCTTTTTCTTTTTCTTTTTCTTTTTTTTTTGGTACTGGGGATTGAACTCTCAACCTTGAGCTTAATGCTGATGAGCTAAATGCCCAGCATTTACACTTTTAAACACTTAGTATGCTGGAATTTTTCTTTTAGATGTCATTTATTTATTATCATATCAGATAGCTGACACTTAAAGTCTTTCTTTCTTTCTTTGGGGGGGGGAAGCTGGGAATTGAACTCACAACTTCATGCTTGCCAGGCAGGCATTTAAGCCTCTGAGCTGAGTTCCTGGCACAAGTCTTTTTTCTTAATTAAAGTTATCTTTAAAACTACCCTTTCTTAACGTAGACATGTGTATGTCTTTAGTTCTTCGTGATGTAGGACATGTACCTGAAAATACAGACACTAGTTAATATTTACTAAGCCCAGTCATTACCTTAAGAAGACATATGTGTATGTCTTACCATGATCTGTGACAGTACTCTTATTTCTCAATGTATTTCATTGAGTTTTATGATTTAAAATTACAGTTTGGAAGTAATTTTTTCATCCTATCAGGTTTTATAGCATCTATCTTGTGTAGTTAATATACTTTTAAAGTTGTTTTATGTTGTAATTAGTGCTCTGAAATACAGATTAGATTAGGCGAATTGACTTACTTTAGGAATATTTAAGTATATACTTTTGGGATATCACCTTTTTAAAAAGTAAGTTTGAGTTAAACTTAAATTCTCAAGTGAAATATTTGTATAAATAGCAACAAAATTGTCTGCTTTTTCCCCCTTTATCCTAATAGGTGGCCAGCATCGAAATATTCAACCTTTTAGTGATGAAGATGCATCGATTGAAACAATGAGCCATTGCAGTGGTTACAGCGACCCTTCCAGTTTTGCTGAAGACGGTATGTTTTAAATTTGAATTTGCAGTTTTACGTAAAAAATGTTTTGGATGGGGGAAGTATTAAATATCTAAGGCGGCAATAGCAAACCTTTTAGAGACCAAATATCCAAACTACCCCAGATCCCAGTTATTGATTGCAAAGTGCCAACACTGCAATTCAACCCGAATATCTGATGCTGCGCTGCTGGGGCTTTGCTGAGTGCTGACAGAGAAACCCCTGCATGCCCACTGTGCCATAGGTTTAGTCTCTGCCTTTCTTCCTTACTTTCCAATATTTGTTTATAGGACCAGAGGTCCTTGATGAGGAAGGAACCCAAGAAGACCTAGAGTACAAATTGAAGGGATTAATTGACCTAACCTTGGACAAGAGGTAGGAAATATTTTTAAAATCTCTCCATTCTGATTGGTTGTTGAGGGACACACTGATAATTTCTGATAACTCTGGAAGGCTGAGGCAGGAGGATCACAAGTTTAAGCCCCACCTGGGCAACTTAATGACACCGTGTCTCAGAATGAAACATGAAGAAGAGATTTGAGGATGCAGTGAGGTAAGAAAGCCCTGATACTGGGCTTTCTTACCCCCCAGTACCACAAGAAAACCCTCTTGTTCTAGGTGATTCTAATCAGCCACCTGAGTTGTATCATTTGTGTAATTCTCTGCTACAACAGTGATTTTCTGAAGCTTGATTTGTTTACTTTGGATGATTTGTTTCTTGTTCCTTTGGTCTTTTAATGTGGTTAGTAAGATGTGGGTGGCAGTTAGATTCCCAAACTAGTCGTTATTTTAGCATAATAGCATATATATAACTATACTTGATTGTAATTGCAATAGTTGTGCTGAATTAAAAGTTAATCTTCATTTGGAATTGACAGCTGAACTTCATTTTAAAGTGCTTGAACACTTAATTTTGTTATGGACATGAAAAATGCTTTTTCTTCATAGTAGCTCTAGAATTGAATCAAATAGGTGGAATGTTTTTAAAAGCTTAGAAGATGCAAACATGAATTCTAGACTTTTGTAATGCTAAAAATGTAAATTTACTTACGTACATAGTACAGGAGAGCATGTCTTCTGCATTGAAACTATATGTCCCTGTGTCATCACTTGGTCATGGCTGTGAAACTACTAAACAAAAACAGTATGACCTAAAGGAGTTTAAAAGTCTTATGTGTGTTAGGTAAATTGTAGATGAAAATTATATTACTGGAAAATACTTAGACCTTGGTGACAGTTGGATTAGAAGTTGCGTAGGTAGAAGTACTATTTGAAGTCTCCCTGGCTGATGGCACACTCCACCTAGATCTTTCTCTTATGTTTTATCTTAAACAGCGCAAAAACAAGGCAGGCAGCTCTGGAAGGCATTAAAAATGCACTGGCTTCAAAAATGCTCTATGAATTTATTCTGGAAAGAAGAATGACATTAACTGATAGCGTTGAACGCTGTCTGAAAAAAGGTAACACCATTTTTGAGTCACTGGTATAGAACTAATACTAACTTTGCTGTCTTTGTAATAATGTTTGTTAATAATGCAAGATTACTAATTTACTCTTAGGACAGGGACAGGATATATATATATATATATATATATATATATATATATATAAAATATAAAATGCTCAATGGAACTCAGAATGAGATTTGTAAGAAACTTTGTTTTATTCATCAGTAACGTTGAAATTTGGAAGGATTGAGGTTGGATTGCCATTCCTTTTTGTAACAGTAGACGTGATCGCTATCCTTGTTATACAAGAAAGGTTTGAAAGTGTCAGTTGACATAATGTTTAATTTCAAAACTTGAATCATATAGCTCCTTTTCCTTTGCATGCACTTAAAACATCTGTTGTATGTGTAAATAATATCATTTTCAGGGTTACCCTTGAAATATTTGAATTCTGACACTTTGTGGTAGATATCCTGGAATTCACGCTGTTATGACAACACAACTTTGAAGAATCAAGAGACACCTTAAGGATGAAGTCTAGGGTTACCAGACTTGAGCTGTAGGAACTGCCACAGTTAATACAATGATTTGCATCTGTCTACCAGTTTACTTATTTTGCCAGCTAAGAACTTTATAAGCAGAATTGCTTTCTATCATTACCACTTTATTATCAAAATTTAGCACCAAAAAAAATAGGGAGCTTAGTTTTCCTCAAATTGCATGAACATTGCCATGTCTGTATTTTTCTCATCTTTCCTTGGCATGAAAGCTGTCATGAATGAAACCCTTGATGGTGAGGTATCCACCCTCGCATTTCACAGAATAAGGAAAGGTCCACGGAAAGTGAGTTGGCTTATGTAATGTACTGGTACAGCTGATACAGAGCCAGCTTTTTTGAGATAGCACAGTGGCTTTTTAAAAGGTATTTCAGATCGAAACTGTCTCCCATCTAGTTGGGCTGGATGACTTAAAATACTCCATTTCAATCTGCTTATTTATACATTTTTAATTTATCAGATAATTTAGGTATAATATTTGCCCAAACCCCTTAGTGCATACAGTTGTCAAAACAATGAATTTGCCTTTACCTTTATATGGATACATTTTCTGTGGTTTTAAAGAAGCTCCTCTTTTTAATGCTTTATTTTGTTAAAGTTACGGAAGGAAACCCGGAAAAATTACTTTATGGACTGTGCACATCTGAAATGCTTAGGAGACTAATTCAGGAACTATTTGAACACCCATAGTGAGTGCCTTAAAGCGGAAAGCAACATGAAACACGATTTATTGAGCCAGTGCCAGGCTCCCTTTTTTGAGGAGAATTAATTAACCTCCGTTTTACGGAGGAGTAAGTCTGTCCTGACAGTAACTCGCCGTGCGGCACCTTGGCCTCTTTCCTAGGGAAGAGCGATGAGCAGCGCGCAGCCGCCGTGTTGGCCTCCGTGCTCTGTGTTCAGCTGGGCCCTGGCATTGAAAGCGAAGAGGTTTTAAAAACTCTCGGGCCAGTCCTAAAGAACATAATCTGTGACGGAACAGCTAGTACCCAGGCGAGGCAAACTGTAAGTATAAGGCTTGTAAGCTCGTTACGTCTGTCTAAGCAAGATAGATCCAGGCATAGATAGGTTTTTGTCTTTTAATTTAGCAAACAGATGTAATATGACACTTTTCTTAAATTTTCTTACCTCACTGAGCAGTATAGAGTAAATTTCTATGTCCTTGAAATTGAAGGTCATGTAGTTCAGGATGATTACAGAATAATTTTGATTGGAAGTTAAAGAAGTGATCTGAAAAAAAAATAAAGGGTCTAGACATTTAATGTTAATTGGTAGCTGGTTTTTTTTTTTTTTTTATCCTTAAGTAAAATGCAGTTTTCTTTTTCTTGGCTGCTATGTCCTACATAAGTCCTTACAAAAAAGCTGAATTTGGGTCCTGCTATGCATCTCTAAAACTGGCTTCTGACATATTTCTTTTTTTAGAGATTTCAGAAAACACTTATTCTTTAATTGATACTTTGTAGTTTGGTAGTTATTTCATTTTCATGAGCTTCCTGCTTCTGTTTGCTTATTTCTTGGAAGCTGTTTCCAGTTTTCATAAAACTCAACAAATGTAACAGTTTTCTTTTCTGTTTATTCACTTTTTTTTTTTTTTTTTTTTTCAGACTGGGGATCAGACCCAGGTCTTTTGCTCTGAGCTATCTTGACCCAACCCCCTCTCCCTTTTTTTTTAAGAGAGACTGGCAAAGTTGCCAAGTTTTCTGGGCTGGGCCAAAACTTTGAACTCCACTGCCTCAACCTTCCATAGTGCTGGAATTACAACTGCAAAAAACCACCAATCCCAGCTAATAGAAGTGTTTTGGAACCTTGAAAGCCAGTGGCCATCTTAGCATAGTTTTAAGTTTTTAATAGGGAGTGTGGGCTGCTTTATTGTAAATGTTGACGCTTATATCTCCATTTTTGAATTAGGACTGAAGTTTCAAATGATTGAGGCATTGGTACTGCATATAGTAAGGAAACCGAGGTGATATTCAAAATGCTTTGCTAAAGGGAAAGTAAGAAAAATAATAAAAGACTATGGAGCTGGAATGCATTTAGAGATTATAACATTCATTTGCATACACTATCCTCTCCAACTTTATGAATTAATAAAAGGAAGACTCAAGAGGAACAGAGTCCTTTTCCTAAAGCAGTATTGTGAGTTAGATAGTGGAGTTTGGGCTGAAAACCCACTTCTCTTAACTCTTGGTCCAATTTTTTTTTCCTCCTTTCTGTATAGTGTAATTGGAAACTAATATAATAATAGTCAAGTAGTGAAGCAAATTTTCTCTTTGAATTATAAGAACAGATGTAGACTTTAAAAAAAAATTACCAACATTAATACCTTTATTTAAAATTTTTTTTTAGTGTGCAACTTGCTTTGGTGTTTGCTCTTTTATTGCCACAGATGACATTACTGTAAGTAGAAACCTTTGATCCAGTTATGTGCCATTATTTCTAATTTAAGGGAGTTGTCTTACTGCATTTTCTTTTCTGGTAGGAACTGTTTTCAACTCTGGACTGTTTGGAAAATATCTTTACCAAGTCCTATCTCAAAGACAGAGACACCAATGGTATCTGCAGTACCCCTTCCACAGTGCTCCATATCAGCTCACTTCTCTCGTGGACATTATTACTGACCATATGCCCAATCAGCGAAGTGAAGAAAAGGCTGGAGATGTATGCATTTTTTAAGTTTCATATTTTATAAGCACATTTGGTTGGCATAACTGGTCACTTTCACACAGTAATGACTAACTGTTTTCTAGGCATTTCCATAAACTTCCAAGCCTCCTTTCTTGTGATGATGTAAACATGAGAATAGCTGCTGGTGAATCTTTGGCACTTCTGTTTGAATTGGCCAGAGAGATGGAGAGTGTAAGTATCTGATGGGCAGAGGAAAAAGCTTGTGCCTTAAGAATCATTATTCCATTGTATGATCACAGTTGAGAATTGGATAGTAAGTTTGGAGGATGGCCACTGAAGAACCTGGTGACAGATTTATTGTCCTGCTTCTTGGCACTGAAGTGAGACACTGCTGAGAGGGCATAAACTGACAGGAATTGGTAGAACAGAATTTGAGCATAGTTCCACTGAATTTTTGCTAACTTTAGAACTGAAGTTTAGGGATGGTCTGTTCTGGAGAGTTGTGCGTGGTATAATCTGTTCAGAACTGCTTAGATTTCTTGGATGCCCAACACAGAAGGCAGTTCAGGCATGTGATGCTTTGTAATGAACACCAGCAAATGGATGGAACATGTGCTTTGCAGTCCACTGTCCACTCGCAGAAGTTAGTTACCATGGCTTGACTCTTGGGAGTATATAAGTTTGTGCTAGTTTGTGGCCTAGTTTCCTTGGTACTGTTTTCAGTTTTAGTACTGAAAGTATTGTGATCAGGAAATCCTTTGTCTAAGGCATTGACTCTGTCATTGTTTAACTGTCAAGAGGGCAAGTAGAAGGATCCAGTAAGAAAACTCAAATACATGGGTAATAGGCAAGTAAGAGCTATTGTTTTACCTTGAGTTACTTACTAAGGTACTTTTTAATCTAAGAAGAAAGTATTTGCAGAATGGAACGTTTTCTGCAAATGAAGCTAAGGAATTGAATATTTTGGAATAGGATTAATAGTGGTCTGGGTTACCTGCTGTGTTTAGTCATTTGCATTCTATTCTAGATATGTATCTTAAAATAAGGTTCAGGCTCTTAAAATTCATGTGTGACGTATCTGTTCATAATCCCCCTGCTGTCCTTTTTGTAAGGGTAGCAGGTAGGAATGGAAAGTAAGTTGATGTAGTAGCTAATGATTTTCCTTATGTGAAAATTGAGATCAAATTTAGTTTAATTAATTTTTCTGAGCTAGTTAATAGTTTATGACTCCTTAACCACAAGGCCCAGAAACCAGATGTTTCAGTTTTTAATCTTGCATTTCTCTACTGTCTAGAAACTAGTTTTTTTCCCTTAGGAATTTCATTTTAAAAGTAATGCAGTTTGAATTATACCTGTCGAATTTGTTTAAATGTGTGTAACCTTAGCATATTAACTACATACCTTTGTTTTCTGACTTAATAAATCATATAGGAGAATCAGGAGAACTCATCCAAACATGTTTAATGTGACTTAATCCTTGTCCATGGACAAAGAAATGAACTGGTTTACAAACAGTACCCTGTCTGCTCTTTTTATTTGAGTAAACTTTTTGCTTGTCCGGAGTTGGGGTAGTTGCAGAGTGTGGGCAGTTAGAGCTGTTTAAAGTTAATTGACCAGGGAGGCCTGGAGCGGCGCCCTGCGGTAGAATGCTGCCTAATGCGCAACAGGCCCTGGGTTGATCCCCAGCTCCACAAAAAAGGACAAAAATTTTAAACCAGGAGGCTGATGAAATGCGTAAGAAGTAGAGTTCTTGTAGCAAATGAGTAGAGTTGCATTTACTCAGCCTTTTGCTAACCTGGTTTTGAGATGTTATTAACTTGTGCGTTTGGCATTGTGATGAACTCTGCCTGGGAGACTTAGAAAAAAGTTCTGAAGAGTTGACTCGGTTGGGTTTGTAAGAGGGAACTAGGTGAAGTTAGGTGTCACTGCTGGCCTTTGAGAGCTGTCCTAGCTTCCAGTGTGCGCACCAGTCAGTGAGGTTGGAGCCCTGCTGTCTAGGTTCTCATTTGTCTCCTACCCCTACTAGTTGGATGATGTTCGGCAACTTCTCAGTGCCCCACTCATTGTCTTTAAAGTGAAGAAAACGATAGCTACGCAGAGGGTTGTTGAGAACACAAAGGTGCAGCCGAAGCCATTACCATCATGCTTGGGGGGTGTTGCCTTCGACCCCCAGCAGGAGTCCACTAGTGGCCTTAAGAGCAACTGGGGAAACTCAAGAGAGAGGCTACAAGGTGGGTAGAATTCTATAGGTCACAGGGTGTGTGGTGTGCTGCTGCAAGACTGACTCAGAACAGTACACAGATGGGAAGTATTGCCCAGTTCTCCAGTCGCATCCCCCATCTGGCCCAGTGGGAAATCCTGTGATGTGGAAAGAGAAAAAACTCAGACTAACAACATACTTTGTCTTAAGTCTGATACCCCTTGGATACAGTATCTCAGAATGAGCAACACAAACATTTTTCTTACTTCTTACCTCTGTTTATAGGATAACTGACCCTGTGTAAAAATGTCTCCATCCCTTGACAAAGGTATTCTGCCATGAATTGAAAGAAACAAGTCTGTGCTTGTAGATTTAGATAAAAACCATTTAGAGATGTGTAGCACTTTGCAGTGAATTGGGGAGGGATCAAATTCTATTCTGATGCTAGACTTCCATAAGATTTATATTGCTTTTTTTTCTTTTCAGTGCTGGGGTTCAAACACAGGGCCTCACAAATGCTAGGCAGGCATTGTTTCTCCCTCTACTGAGCTGCAATCCCTGGCCATGATTTTTATATTCATAATACTTAAAAGAGCTATTCAAGACCAGCTTATATCGTTGTGTTCAATTAGTACTGCAGTGAGTTCTATATAGAAATACTAGTTTGGGGAATGACTTTTTGTGATCTTAAGAATTTCACCTGCAAACTCTTCTAAAAGTTTTTTGTTTTTGAGACTGGGTCTCTCCATGCTGCCCAAGCTAGCCTTGAACTCGAGGCCCTTCTTTCTCAGCCTCCTGAGTAGCTGGGGTTATAGGCATGAAGTGCTGTACTAAACCCTTTCAAAAGTTTTCTCTGGTTTCATTTCATCCTAATTCCACTGAACTTTCACAAGCATTTAATTTAGTGTAGTCATTATTTTGGTATGAAATAATTATCTTTAGTGGACCAGTTTGTCAAATTTATATTGTGTTAATTTGAACAGACTGTCAGAACAGTAAGAGCTGTCATACATTAATGGATGCCATGCCTTAATGGATATACTGTTTTATATATATTTTTAATATATAACTTAATCTTTATAAAAAACCTGTGAGATGTCCCTGGTATTGTTTTCATTTTATAAAAGATGAACCTGAGCAATTATAAATTGCTATTGTAATTACACTAAACTTGTACATATCTAAGTGGTTGGATGCTTGTGATTCAAACTTAGATGTTCTCACTGCAAAAATCCATGTTTTATATGACTTTAAACTTCCTCTAGGTGTAAGTTGCTAGTCAGTTTTTTTTAAAGTTCTATATAAAATCCTCTAAATCTGGAATATTGACACAATAGCTCGTGTTTTGAGGCAGTTTGTATTTATTATTTAATACTTTAAGCATTACACAGGAAGGTGAATATTCTCTTTTTAAGATGATAAAACATTCCCAATTATTGAAATTCTAATCCAGGACTTTGATCCTATTGTATAATAATGATTGTGCTATTTTCTTTTCATTATGCTTTGTTCCAAAGCATACAGTTATACTATATAGTTATCCTAAACTCTAATAAATAGACTATTGGTTGCTATTTTTGTTATCTATTACTTTTTTTTTTTTTAAATGATATATGCCTAGGTGGCTTATGCAGTCTTTTCTCTAAAATGGTAGACATTTCTTTTTCCAAGTTTTAGTACTTTATTACTATAAACTGGGTTGAGTGTTTTCCATGGCTAAGATCGTACTGGAGTCTCTCAGCATTAGCACTCTGATATTTTGGGCTGGAGAAGTTTTTGTGGTCAAGCTGCCAAGGGCTGTCTTGCATTGAAGGATTCAACAGCATCCTGGCCTCTCTCTACCCACTGGATGTCAATGGAGCCCTTTCCCCCGTTAGGACACCAAAATGTCTCCAAGTGTCCCCTGGGAGGTAAGACCCTCCCGTTAAAACCCTGGAAATGGTTCTAAGTTCTTAAAATCAGTTAAGATAACATTAGAATTTTGGTTTATTTATATATATATGATAGATTTTTAAGTTAGTGTTTTTCTAGCTCAGACATAGGTTAAATTGACACATTTGAGGAAAACGTTCATTGGAATAGTTCAGAATATGGAATTTGAAATACTAAACAATAAGACAAAGTTTATATATTTTGAAACAAAAACTATCCCACTAATTTCAAGCTTACTTTCCACCAATATAGCAATGTTTTTAATTTTGAGATTAGGTAATTATATGTACAACTGAAAGAATAGGAATAAGAACCACTTATTTTACCTAGAATAAGTGAAATGATTATTACATCTGCTGCAAACAAATGTCAAATATAAACAACTAGAACTAGAGATTGCTCACTTTTAGTTTCTTAGAAATATTTGCTCTGGTTTAGATTGCTAAGTAAGGGAATCCTCTTGTGGTTTTGTTTTGTTTTGTATTTTGGTGATCCCAGGGTACTGGTGCTTGAACTCAGGTCTTCTATCTGAGCTATAACCCCAGCACCCTTTAACCTCTATGGGAGGCCAGATCTTGCTAAGTTGCCCCAGGCTGGATTTTGCTTTGGATCCTTTTGCCTTAGCACTTTGTTGACCTGAGGTTGTAAAAGGGAGGAACGAGTAACCAGTAAAACAAATTTGCTTCCTTTTTGTTGCCCAGGACTTTTTTTATGAAGACATAGAATCTTTGACCCAGATGCTGAGGACTTTGGCTACAGATGGAAATAAACACCGGGCCAAAGTGGACAAGAGAAAGCAGCGCTCCGTGTTCAGAGATGTCCTGAGGGCGGTTGAGGTAGGCCGTCTAAATGCTGTAACAGCTGCTTATGTTCACTAATTGTTTTAGGCTGAACTTGACTGTGGGGTCATTTGGTTGATTGAATTTCATCATGATCAAGTGGTACTAGGTATTGAACCCGGGCCTTTGTGAGGAGCTGCAGCCCAGCCCTTTTTAGTTTTTGGAGACACGACCTTGCTAAGTTGCCCTGGTGGGATCTGAACTTGCAGTCCTCCTGTTTCAGCTTCCTGAAGTGCTGGGGTTACAGACATGTGCCACTACGCCTGGCTCCAAGCAGATTTTTAACATAAGTGAAGAGTTTTTTCAAGGACCTTTGTGATCTCTCTAGCAAGGATAGGTGCTAAGAATTGAAAAAACCAAAACAAAAACAAATACATCATCTGCCAAGCCACTTAGGTCATGTGATGAAATGGTTTTATGATTAGGGTGGCAGAATTCCTAAGTTATGCAAGCCGTTCTCTTGGAATAACTGTAAACTATTTCCTTTTTATTTCATTTTTTGAGGTAGGGTGTCACTGAGTTACCGAGACTGGGCTCAGACTTTGGCATTCCTCCTGCCTGAGCCTCTGTTCTCCAGAGTACAGGGATAAACATACCCAGCTCCTATAAACTTTTTTCCTGTTGTTTTGGACAGTGTAGCCTCCAGAGATCAGATGACGTGTCCTAGGTTTCCTGGGTTAGACTTGACTTCACATTTTGTGTTTTGCTGGGGCATAGATGGTAAGGGGTCAGCACGACCCCGACAGTCAGCCCCTCCACCATGTCAGCTGTGCGCCTCTCAGCACTGAGAATCTGAGGAACAAAAAGCGAGTCTGGCGCACACAGCTCTAGCAGGCCCTGTCCCTGGAGCTGTCAGGTGCCCCTGCCTGGAGCCCCCTGCCTGTCCTCCCCCTTGGCCCAGGTGACAGTGCCTCCCCTGCCCTGCTGTTGGGCTCCCTGTTGTCCAGTCTCTCCCTTCCGTGGTGCATGAAGGGCCTCTTCTTGTCACATGAGGAGTTCTCGTGTCAGTAACTGAAACTACGCTCTCTTGGGAGGATCCTGCTTCTTTGGTGGGTCTTTTAAGCAAAAAACTGGCAGAAAGAATTACACATCTTGGGTATCAAAGTGGATGGCTGCCACATCATTTCTGTTGCCCCAGATGTTTCCTCAAAGCTCACATAGTCTGTAAGTCCACGGACATTTAATATATTAGATGCTTTGCCATATGGTTTCCTTGTTTCACTTCCATTGCAGCTTTTAGGCAATAGAATCCTCCTTATTAAGGAAACGTAAATGCTGAAGTCACTGTAATCCCAGCACTCTGGGAAGTTTAAGCAGGAGGGTCACAGTTTCGAGCCCAGCCTGTGCAATTTAGGGATTCAGCAAGACCCTGTGTCAAAAAAATAAAAGGTTGAAGATGTAGCTTTAGTGCGAAGGCCCTGGGTTCAATCCCCAGTACAAAAACAAAACAGGCCGCAGTCATTCAATAAGCGAAACAGTGAGTAGCAGAACTGAAACTTGATCCCTCAGTGCTACGCCTTTCCACAGAGCCAAGTGCCGCACATAGCAAGGTGGAGTGAGAGGGAGTGAAGCATTTCACCGCAGCTGTGCTTAGGTCATTGGTGACCTTTGTAAGAGCAGCGTCCATGGAGCGGGAAAGCGAGGACGCGGACAGGATGTATCCCGGGTTCTATTAAAAAGCTTGGCTGCATAGAGAAGAGCAAGAGAATCTGTGGCCGCCATGTAGTGCCGGATCGTAGAAGGGATTGCTTTGTGTATTCTTTTAGATGCTCTGGACAGTTTCACAGGAAGGGGAATCAGTGAAGAGAAGCTTTTGAAAATTATCAGTGGGAGATGGGACTCACCTGGGTTAGGGAGTGTAGGTTCTGTCATACTCAGGTGGGAGGAGGAAAGAGGTGAGGCTGCAGATGGTGGCTGGGGAATGGAGTTCTCCCCAAGTGTGGCAGCGCTTTGTGAAGTCAAGGCCGAGATACTAGACTGCTGCTGTACTAGAGTTGAGCTGTTAAACACTGGCCTGGTGGTCGAGGTTGTGCCTTGCAGGCTGCTTTCTCTTCCACCCCTACTTGGGTCCTCCTGGTTGCTGGCTGTCTCCCGGGACTCACTGTTAGCCCTGTTGGTCTTCCTTCCCTGGGTCCCTGCTGCCCAGCCTCTCGCCTTGTGCAGTTTTGTCTCACTGACTATTCCCTTCTCCATCCCAGATCACTATAAACACCTGGCCTTTTTCAAGTTTCTTGAGCACTTCTGAAATTTTAAAATGTCCACAGCAGCATGGTTTTGTCATTCATACTTACTCAAATTCTGTTCTCTACAAGTGGACAGATTCTGCAGCCTCACATGTAGGACAATAATTCTGCGTCTTTTCACATCTCAGCTGTGGAAGTACTAGGTTAAAATACTGTTCTTTTGTCTCATTGATCTGTTTGTTTAGAAATAGTGTTTCCATAAATCTTTCCAGGATATTTTCATCCCTGTGACGATTTTGTCCCTTTCATTATCTAGGAACGGGATTTTCCAACAGAAACTGTTAAATTTGGCCCCGAACGCATGTATATTGATACCTGGGTCAAAAAACACACTTACGACACCTTTAAAGAGATTCTTGGATCAGGGATGCAGTACCACTTGCAAGTGAGTGATGTTTCTATATCTTTGCTTAAGAAACTGTCGTAAGTGTAGCTCACTGAAAACAGTAAATTTGCTGTTGAATGTGAAATTGAATAAATAAAACTTTTTGTGTGGTATAAGTTCACTCGAATGTTACCGATATTTTTGATGGAAGCAAATACAGCTTAACATGGCTTTCTGGGATTCAAGGCATTAGAAAACAGTTCACTTTAATACTGCGAAACACTTAGTGTCATAGGTTCATACTTACTGGTTGTACGTAACTTTTGTTTATCAGATTCATTCTATGTAGTGAAAAAGAACTGTGATACTTAATATTGAGCCTTATTTTTTTTCTTTCACATCAGTCAAATGAATTCCTTCGCAATGTGTTTGAACTTGGACCCCCGGTGATGCTTGATGCTTCAATGCTTAAGACAATGAAGATTTCTCGTTTTGAAAGGGTAGGTTTTTGTTTTTGTTCATAATGGAATAAATGCTCTAAATGAAAATGGATGTAATTCTTTGATTCTGCCTGGTGATGGGAATTTAACTGTGTCACATGTAGCTGTACTAATGGTGTAGAAGCTTTATTGCACTTACCCATGACCATACTGTTTCAATACAGAAATTATTTTTGAGTCTTGTTCCTTTCATGTGAGATAGTATACTTAGTGAAGTTAGCACATTATGAGTTTCAGGTGAACATTTCAAATATCCTTAATTTTTTAATATTTTTTTTTATTGAGGTAAGAGTTAACACAGGGGAGACTTTATTTTGAAATGCTGAATTGCATTTGTTACATTCACGGTGTTTTAAAACCACTCACCTCAGTCTATTTCCGTAACATTTTCTTTACATCAAAAGAAAATCTTTTTATCCAACAGCAGCACCCCAGTCTGTTTCTCCCAGCCACTGGTGAGCACTAATCTATAGTCTGTCTGTGGCTTTACCAGTTCTGGGTATTTCATGTAAATGAAGTTACAAAACATGTTAGCTTTTGTGTTTGTTGTCTTCCACTTAGCATAGTGTTGTCAAGGCTCACCTGTGCCACAGCGTGTAGCAGAACTTCATTCATTTTTGGTGCTGGATAACATGCATTATATGGCTATACCGTGATTCATCTAAACTGATTTAGGCTTCATCCATCATTTGGCCATTGTGACTGTTTCTACTGTGAACGCTGAAACAGATTTTTATATGAAAACTTTCAGTGTTGGAGAGGTATATTCCTGTGAGTGGAATTGCTTGGTCTTTTGGTAATTTTATGTCCAAATTTTTTTAAGGAGCCACCAAACTTATCTGTAGCTGGTGCACCATTTTGCATTAGTACTAGCAGTGCTTAAGGATTCCAGTCTCCAGGCCTCATCAACATACATTTGTTGCTCTTTTTTAATTTCTAGTTATAGCCACCTTACTGGGTGTGATGTGCTTAATTATACTTTCATAGAACTTTTTGTTTTGTTTTGTTTTGTTTTTGAGATAGGGTCTTGCTGTGTAACCCAGGCTGGCCTTGAACTCACAGTGATCCTTCTTCAACCTCCCAAGTGTTGGGATTATAGGGATGTGCTACCACACCTGGGCTTTTACATTTAATTACTGATGTAGTCACATAATTGAGAGGTACTTAAAACTTTCTGGTAAAATTACATTTTTTTTCCTTTTGGATTATTTCTTCCTGAAATAAAGCATCAGGTGAAAACATTTGATAGGTTTTTGCCAGATTACTTTGAAGATGCTCTATCATTGTTAATTGTCTCCTGCGGTGAATGAAGGCATGTTGCTGTTGTTACACACAGATGTGAACAGTGATAGGTTTTCTAATTGTAAGAGACTGTTACATGATATGATGCCACATGCCTGTAACCCTAGCACTCAGTGGGCTAAGGCAGGAGGATTGTGAGTTCAGGGTCAGCCTGGGCTGGGCAGTGAATTAAAAAACTGGCTTGGATTACATAATGAACTCTCATCTCAAAAAAAAAAGTTAATGTAGTAGGTATTAAAACACCTTCCTGTCACTTTTTATTTTTTAATTGATGGTTGAGCGGGACTTTTTTCCACATTAATCATGATTTGTGTTCAGATTAACTGATCATTTTTACCTTCCTTGAAATTTACTCACTGTTTATGTATTTGGTTCATAAATTTCTTAATATAGAGTAGCTGTTAACTGTGGTGTTAATTTTCTGCCTCATTCTTTGTGTCTTACAAATACTTAAAATACTGGTAGAGTTAAATTAGTTCATTTCTTTTGTTTTAATTTTCTAAGAATATCTTGGTCTACCGATTCATGTGTATTTCCCTCTTCTTAATTGCAGCATTTATATAACTCTGCAGCTTTCAAAGCACGAACAAAAGCTCGAAGCAAATGTCGGGATAAGAGAGCAGATGTTGGAGAATTCTTCTAGATTTTTAGCACCTGATAACTTTTTTCTAATTTCTTTTCCTATTTTTAATGTACATAAGCCTTAGAGACAGTTTTTATCTTGGGTCAAGTTATCTATCTCATGTTTGTAGTGGGGGGTGGATTATATATTCCTTCTGACTTAGTGTACAATATTGTAAATGATGAGTTCTGATTATCAAATATTCTCTAGATATAATCATTAAACATTAATAAGGTAAGATTGTTTGGTCATGTTCTATTTAAGAAAAGAGCAAAATGATGGTGTTTCACTTGATTTCACATTGAAAAGGGGTTGATTTCTTTTCCTGTAATTGTCAAAGTACTGGCGATTTTAATAGCACACATAGGAGATAATAAATTTGGGTTTTGGATACAAGTTTTAGAAGCTAGTTCCTCTGGAAAAGCTGCTGTGTTTTAAATTTTAAATGGACTGTGACCATTTCAGTTTTGTCACTAGGGTGAACAAAGGCATTACACACTGAAATTTGCAGGAACTGAAAGGCCATTGATTCATTTCAGCTGCTCGTAGCCCAGGCCGGAAGGGTTGCCCATCTGAACCTGTTGGCAGTCATGCTCATTTTATCTGCTGCATGAGACATTCTTATCACTTGGAAATAAAGATCGTTTCACACTGAAAGTGCTTGTTTTCTTACAGAAAAAACATTTTTATAACTTAAAGGTATAGAGCTCAAAATACTCAAGCCAAGTTAGGAATGTTGTATGTTTGAAAACTTTAAAATACAATGAAATAAATGTAGCAATATAAAAATTGGCATCCAGCTACTGACTTATTTCTGTTTGGTGGCTTTTTTGAGTGTGTTCTTTTTTAAATGAAAAATTGTAAGCTTTGTGGCAGTGTATTAAAATTATTAAGCTCAAGTTTAAGTTTTATTGTTTAAATTGTGTGTGTAGTTTGGAATCCATAGACTTGTTTCTTTGATTTTCTTGCTTGGAGAATGACACAAGGTAGGAAGCATGTACCAAAATACTCAAATCGCTTCTGATATTTTTACTGCACTAGATTTAATCCTCCTTTTCCCACTTCCCCTGCACTTCCTGGAGGGCTGACCAGGCAGTAGGTGCAGACCACTGGTCCATGGCAGTAAAGGCACTGAGCTCTATCCCTTGGATCTAGAACAATGGGAGATGAATTGCAATCTAGGTTTTGAATTTGTGTGACCTTGAATTTATATCCCAGCTAGGCTTGGTCCGTGAAGAGATTGAAGAATAGTGGTTTTTTTTCCCCTCAGTTTTCTGTAAGAATGGATTCTTACTAAAGTCACAGTGTAATAGTACTTCTAGGCTTATAGGAAAAAGCCTTTTGATCAATCCTTTCCCATTCCAGGAGATATTCAGCCTCTTTTCCTGGCACCCCAGGTTCATGTTTATAAGTAATGTACAGCTATTTCTTCCTTTTTTTTTTTTTGTACTGGGAACTGAACTCAGGACCTTGTGCTTGCCAGGCAGGTCACTGAGTTATGCCACTGAGTTATATCCCACCCCCAGCTGTATAGCTGTTTCTTAGTTTATTATTTTTATATATTTGCATCCTATTATGACATGTGAAGATTGTCTTTATTCCCCCCCCCTTTTTTAATTGGTACTGGGGATCAAACTCACGACTGTGTGCTTGCAAGGCAGGCGCTTATGCCGCTGAGCTAAATCCCCAGCCCCTTTATTTCACCTTTCATATTCCATTACAGTTTTTGGTTAAATCAGCATTATTTGCATAATTTGAAACATTTATACTTTCACTTCTAAGCTAGTTTATTATACTTACATTGTTGTTTTCAGAACATTGTATTCTGGAGTTAATAATTGTCTTTTTTTTAAAAAAATATGTTCATCAGTTCTTCCCACAATACTACACAAATTTGGAGAACTTTGTTTCCGTGTAAACTGGTGCTCTCATCTGAGTGTCCAGCTCTTTCCCTGAAATTCTGATCACTGTTGCTATTATGCTCGGGTGTTTTCTTCTCCAGTGGGCTCCACATTTTCTGGAGCCCATGTCTTAATTGCCCTACGTTTGCTCATTAGAGTGCTTCCTTCAGGAATTTATTGGGAATGGACCTTACATGTGGTGATTGGCTTATGTTTTCATATTTCTAGAAGATAGTATACTTAGTATATGTAGTTCTAGGTAGAAAATCAAATTCAAGATTTAAAGATGTATTCACATGAAATTCTAAAACATTGCTGTACTGTATTCAAATTGGCAGAGTGGTGAGATTTGATACAGTTATTATTTCTGTTCCATCTTAGCTTGCTTTTGCTCTTAAAAATCTGCCATTAGTAGTCTAAAAATTGCATGATACTGTGCTTTGGTGGACTTGACAACCTGAAAAAAAAATTTAAGTTGTCATATTTTTGCCTTTCCTCTCCCTACTGGCATTTTCTTTGATGTGGAGCTGCGTGATATACAGGAACTGGGAATTGTGCCTTATGCCTTTCTTTACTGATTTTCTTTTTTTCTGGGGCATTTCTTCAACACAATTCTCCATTCTTTGTATTGTATTTTTGGAAACCGCTACCTGCCCAGGTTCAGCTCTATGCTTTTGCCTCTGAGTCATAAGCCTGCCTGAGTTCTGCCGGGTCCTTGGCTTCCCTCACCAGCGAGTCTCACCAAGGCGGGCACCACCCTTCCCCTCTCGAGCCAAAGGGACTGAGAACCACTGCACTAAAGGCTTGGTCAGCAGCCCGAGCCACCACTGGGAGGTGGTTAAACCCATTAGGAGGTGAGGCCTGGTGGAAGGGAGCTGGGACATTGTCAGCGTGCCCTTGAAAGGGATGTGGGGCCCCCGCCCCATGACACACCACGTCCTCAGCCGCGTGTCTTGGTATTCCCCTTCATCACAGGCCTGAAGGCACAGCACCAAGTGATCAGGGAGTGAAACCTCTGAAGCTATGCCAAAATAAACCTTCCGTCATCTTTGAAATTGATTTAGTTCAGGTGTTACAGTAATGAGAAAGGGACACACCTGCCATCGTCCTAGTTCTGGTGTCACAGCTGTGCTTTCTCCTGTATTGCAGTTCTCAGGTCCAGTCAGGGTCCTTGCAGGGTTAGTGGTCACAGTGGCAGCTCCTGCTTGCTGCAGGATATTTATATTCTGACGCATACTGTGGCACAAGAGTTGGAAATGTGGTGTCACTTTACAGTCTCCAGCTAAATAAGATCCTTCAGTCCAGTCAGAATCTTGTCAGCTACCAACTGCATCAGGATTTCTTTTCTCTCTCTCTCTCTTCTTTCTTTCCTCTTCTTTCTTTCCTTTTCTTTCTTTCTTTCTTTCTTTTCTTTCTTTCTTTCTTTCTTTCTTTCTTTCTTTCTTTCTTTCTTTCTTTCTTTCTTTTTTTTTTTTGTAGTTTTAAGCCATAGTTTCAATAATATATTTACTAAAATCCTTAGACGGGAAAAAGCCAGTATTTTGAATCTTACATTGCTTGGCTAAATTAACACTAAACATAGAGCACTGTTTTGTGCTGGTGTTTATGGGCCTCTGGGCCTGTGGGAGCACTTGTGCAGCTGAAGGGAGGCAAAGAACTACAGAAGTTGTAGAAAGACAGTTTCATTGTTGCTCCTGTGTAACTAGTTGCTTTTTCCTGGTAATGGAGTAGTCAAAACTCAGATTTTTGTAAGTAATTTGCATGCTATTGCTGTACTGAGACTAAATCATGATTCTCGAATCTGGGAAGCCTTTATTGCATGGGCTCTGTGCTTTTAACTTTTGCTAGAAATAATTTAAGCTTTATTTTAAAAACTACTTCCTGAATGTGGGGAGGCAGTGACGCTGAACTGGAATTACAGAGCAAATTACCATGACTAATAAAACTTACTAGCTTTGAATTAAACCCACTGTAAAATTCTGATTTGTGGCAAGTATTGTTGATGTGAGTTATTTTTGTGATTTGATACCAGGCATCTGTGGGGAGAAAAAGTACAAAGTGTTTTTTGTAGACCACTGCAGTTATCAGAATATTTATTTGCAGGTAGTCAAATAATTTATAACTGACAAAAAGCATCCGCTGTTAGTGGTGACTTAAGCCAGAGGAAAATGAAATTAATTACATGTTTTTGCTGAAGGCAGTAGAAAAAGTTCTGTTAAGGGGATACTGTTTTGGCCAATCTTGGTTAGTAAGGAGATTTGCACAGTAGAGTTAGGAAAGAGGGTTGAGTTAGTGTGATACAGAATTATTGGTAACACTGGTTTCTCCAGCTTTGTTGGTGGTTCCCAGATGTCCTCATTTGGAGATGCCAAAGATAGCAACACTAGGTGTCTGTCAGCTGTGAATCCTGGCTTCCCAGCCATGTGACCTTGTCTTAACTGGCAGAGTCCTTTGCAAGCCATTTTCAGCTTCTTCCTAGACACTGGCCAACCTCAGTGTTCTCTGCTAATTTTTAATTTTCTGTTTGCATGTTGCAGTTCATTCCACAAAATATATGGAAGTAGCATTTATTACTTGTGACTTTACCCTAAAGAAGAAATTTTCTTTCAGAGCACTTCAGAGCCTACTCTAGGTTTTTGAATTAGTTTTTGAAACCATCTTTCAACTAAGTAGGGAGGCCAGTAATTTGGAGGTTTTTTTTTTTTTCCAGCTGCTTCATTAAATGTTTTTCAGCTATAATTTATATTACTCGTAAGCCTCACTGATTAAGTCTCAGTATGAGACTTACATTCCTGAAAGGGAAGCTAACTAAAGCTCAAGGATATTAAGTCAGAGATACCAAAATGAACCACGGATCAGTCACCCAGCCTGAAATAGAAGTTTTGTCGACAATGGGGATCCTGTGATATGATCCATACAGCCTCTTTTCCTGGTCAAACTTTAATGTTTGGACTAACAATGCATAAAGAAATGATAAACTATAAAACACTCCTAGAAGAATGGTTTAGGGATCTCTGACCATGCATCAGTAAACACTAGCACCTTGTTTTCTTCTGCAAAGGAGTAAGAATTTATCTCTAAGGAACTTTTACTCTGGCTTGTTCTGCTGTTTTTACTTTTTAATTTTGTTATGTCAAGTTGCTTGTTAGGAATGTCTGTGAAGTCTGTTTTGGAATTCAGTAATGCCAGTATCTGAAGTGCTCATAATCTTAAAATACTCAGAGAATTGTATTCTTGTTAATTAAAGTTCCACAGTAAATAAAACACACTTTTCTGTTTTAACTGTTAAAAAAAATTTAGCCCATGATGTTTGAGCTCAGTTGTGTTTCTTAGCTAGGGTTTCAGGAAGCATATTTTCCACAAGTACCAATAGGTGGTAGGTATTACTAGGAAATTGTTAGGTTTGATATTTTATAGGAGAGTTTCAGATGCTTAGTAAATGACTGATACTTTTTTTCAGATCTGTAGATGTATTACTCCCAACTCAGTTTCTCCTAACTCTTAATTATAGTCCTCTTCCCTCCATAGCTACTATTAGCCTTTTAAAAAACACTAACAGGAAGTAAATGTGTGCCATTTCAGCCAGGTACAATATTTATTGCATTGACTTTACAGGAGTTCAAGTAGATGGCACCTTGGGAGTTTTTACCCTCAATCTTCTGTATGTGTGTGTATATATATATATTTGAAGTACCTCAAATTCTTTTTAGAAAATAGGCTTAAATCCTCAATAAATATTCTAGAGGTTCCAACTTAGTAACACAAGTCCCTGACTTCTAAACCTGGTAATGGATATTGAATAGAATTAGTCCCTACCTTAAAAATTTTCAGTCTACTGAAGAAGTCAAAGATGTAAGCAAACAAATGTCATAAATGTTCTGATAGAATACAAATAGTATCCAACAAGATACAAAGGAAAGAAGGTTGGGTCTCAAGAAAATGATGTTTGCGTTGAGTCTTGAGAGAGCAAGTCCTTAGGGAGGGATATGGGAAAGAATGGTAACACAAGGGAAGGCATAAGAACTTAACAAGGGCCCAGTTCCAACTTTGCCCTGGCTAGCAGCATGATTTCGGTATTGGCCTTCAATGTTGTAATGGTTAAAACATTGTGTCAACTTGAGAAGTTTAGAAGTTTAAGGGACTCAGCAGGGAGCCAGGACCCTTACTTTGTAAATATCCTTATCCTGTTTAAGAGGAGGGCACAGAGATTTTATGAGTGCTACCTCTGCCTTAGGGGTGTGGGGGTGGCCTGCATACAATATAAGAGAGGAAAAGAGGTTTGCTCTTCACCCCTTTTTGTTTTGGCTGCTTTTGCCTACTGCTGCCTTGAAGTGCTGCCCCAGTGCCATGCCATCCTGCCTTGGAGCCAGCTCATTATGGACTGAAACCTCCACAAACAGTGAGCTGAATAAACCTTTCCTTCCTTCATTTTGGATCTTAGGTATTTTGGCTCAGCAGCAAAAAGTAATCAAGACAAATGTCCTTCATTGTTGGAAAGGATGGCCCTCAAGTCAGGCTGATTTAGTCACTTTCTCCTTGCTGGGACAAAATACCTGACATCTACAACTTGAAGGAGGTTTATTTTGGCTCCTAGTTTCAGTCCATGGTCTACTGTTTCCAAGGCAGATGCAGGATGCAGAGGGCCACAGCAGAAGAAAAGGTACTTAACCCATGACAGCCAGACGGGAGGAGCTGGGGACAAGATACACCCCTCCAGGCCACAACTGCCTCCACCCAGACCCCACCTACATTCAGCTCTGACCTTGGCAATGACTGAATCCCCTGAGGAGTAGGCATCTGGGATTCAATCACCTTCCACACCTATGAGAACCTGGAGGGAAATTTTAGATATAAACCACAACCATACCTAAAATCTTTACAGAACAGCAGCAGCAGCAACCCTAGTGTCATCACCAGCCTCCTTATGAAAAGAGATGACCTGGAAAAACTTTTTTTAATCATGGAATTTTTCTTTCTAGAACCTGCTTTTTGTTTTTATTGTATTGTATGTTATTTATTTATTTATTTATGGTACCAGGGATTGAACTCATGACCTTACACTTGCCAGGCTTGTGCCACTGAGTTAAATCCCCAGCCCTACAACCTGCTTTTTATATAATCAAAATGACCACAAGCTTTCTGGTGTGTTAGAGGGACATCTCACTGTTAGCCTTTTTTTTTTTCTTTTTAAATGTATTCAGGCTTCTCAGTGTTGATGTTTTGCTGTCATCAATATATATGTAAACCTCAACATAAAATACTTATTACCTAAATGACCACAGTCTCAGGGAACCAGGTGGTGTCCAGGTGTCAGGCAGGAGTCCTCTCTATGACCTTAAAGTTTGCTTCAATCCCAGCCAACCTCTCATGGCTAAAGGATCATTTGAGGATAAGGTCACATGCCATATTGAAGGAGACTATGAAATAACCATGTTGAAACCTCATGCAATTATAATGGTTCACAATAATATTTCCTTCCTTGTGAATCTTTAGGGCCGTAGGCTGACTGCCTTAGTTTGGTCCTTATATTTATGCCCAGTCTTCCTGCACAAAGAATTTGAGGCATCTGCCATTATGTAAAAAATGTGATCCAAGCGGCAAAAAATAAGTCAATTATGTAATGAAGAGTAGACTCGGAGAAAATAGATTAAGAAGTCAGAGGAGAGGCTAGGGATTTAGCTTAGCGGCATAAGTGCCTGCCTGGCAAGCTCGAGATTGTGAGTTTGATCCCTCAAAAAGAAGTCAGAAAAGAAAAGAGCATATGCAAATAAGTAGGTCATAAACAGCTATATGGTTCTTAAAACTGGGCCACACATTAGACTCAGTTTTGTCACTAGCAAAGCAAAAAGAATAATCACAAAGTTGTTCACCCAGGGAGTATTTTCTTCGGGATGGGCGGAGATTCTCTAGCCCTAATGTTTGTTGAAATTGCCTTTGGCTTCCTGCTGGCCCTGACTGTTGAGCTCTACAGCCCAGGCCCTTATTTATTGTCAGTATTTTCTTCCAGGAACAATGAATCATTCTTTCCAGGACACTGACTCTTGTGGCATACACGAAGATGGAAAGCTGTATGTCGTGGACTCCATAAATGACTTAAACAAACTGAACCTCTGCCCTGGCGGATCGCAGCATCTGTTCCGTATGTGTGCCCCCATTGTCACCCCTTCCCAACCTCTTGGCTGCCTAAAAATAGCAAAAGCCAGCTTGGCTGTGTGGGTGTGGTGGAAGCAGGGCTAACTGCCACTAGCAATAGCTGGCACTGGAAATGGCATTTGTCATTAGGCAACTGCTTTTGTTCTCTGAACACTTCATAGGATTATGGCCTTTCTTGGCTCCTAAGCAAGTTTTGAACGCTTGTCTTCAGAAATTCTGAGAGTCCTATGGACTCTCTGTGCCCAGGAAGGCGTAGAGTTTGCAGAGCTGGACTCGGAGGCTGGCTCTGCCCTCTTGGCTGTGGCTGTGCCTGTTGGGACCACAGCTAGGTCCCTGCTGGTGCTTACTTTTCTCTGGGGGCCTTTGTTCCATAGTGGATTGATGAGAAAATGCTCAATTTTTTCACCACTTTTTTAAAATATTAAAATTCCACTGGATAAAACCCTTCATTTTCCATTCACAAATTTTCCAATTCAAAGTTTAGAAAACGTGAGTGTGTGTGTGTGTGTGTGTGCATATGACACAGATCTATTGAATACTAAATCTGTATCTTGTTCCCTAAGTACTATAAATAAGTTCTGTCAGATCTTTCTGAGCCCCATCTCTTCTAGTTTAAGCCCTGGCACTTGGTTATAGCTTGTCTACCTGCCACTTGTTTCAGATGCACTCAAACTCATTGTCCCTGTCATTCACCTTCTAAATACCTTCCAAACTCATGTTTTTCTTGTCATTTTAACAGGTTCAGATCTTCACCTTTTTTTTTTAACTTTAGAAGACTTTTTTTTTGGGGGGTGGGGCCCAGGATCGAACTCCCGACCTCATGATGTTTGTCAAGCAGGCACTTACACCGCTGAGCTAAATCCCCGGCTTCTTCACCTGTTTTTATTGCAGTCACACTCAATAAAAGTGTTTAGATGTCAGCCTATGCTATTTCTGTGATTAGGAAGCAAAAGCTGTTGAGAGAGTTGATGTAGGATGTACTTATTAGGCATGGGACATAAGCCACCCATCAATCTATAATCAATATGTGTGACCAATTCAAAGTAGGATATACAAAAAAGTAATTCACTGACATTTGCTGCCCAATCTGACAATAATTAGGTATGTAGGTGTCATATAACAGTGACTAGGTGCTGACAGTTCAGTGTGGTGAACAAAGCTGTTGCAAAACATTGAAGAGAACCTTGCTTCCAGAGCATTTCCACCTGGAAAATAACCTCATGATACCAAAGTACAGCAGGGCCTCTTTTGTTTTTATGTATGTAAGTATACTTGACAATTTCTGTAATAAAAAGAGATGCCAGGTGATACTTTCAAGTACGCAGTCTTACCTAAGGTAGGTGGCCCTCACCCCGCTCTGTTTTGCTCCTGAGTTTCTTCAGGAAAAAAACCAAACCAAACCAACCAAACCAAACCAAACCAACCCAAAGAGATTCTATCACTGTTTTCACTTCTTATTCCTTCCCCAAGAACAAAGCATGTCTTGAGTAATAACACAGACTTCAAAACACTTTTTGAAGAGGTCTAAGGGGGTAGCTTAACCCTGCTCATTCTTTGAATACCAATATCGAAGACGATAAACAGTTCCATAACGTTTTCTAGTCCAAAGGCGCTCCTAACGCATAAACCACTTTCCACATTGCCAGACAGAAACTGCGTGTATTCATGACTCACATCTCTAACGATGGGATGCCGCCTGCTTTTGGTGCAAGTTAATGCTGTCGCTTTTCTTGTTTATCTCCTGTCAGCTCTGGAGGAGAAAGCCTCAGGCCTTGGCACTAACTCAGGAAACGGAAGCCGGAGTCTGTTTTTTGTGGGGCTGCTAATTGTGCTGATTGTCAGCCTGGCACTGGTTTTCTTCGTGATATTTCTAATAAGTAAGTACCCACCTACTTGTATAGAGTTACTCCTAGCTGGTTTTCGTAGCTGGTTTCATTTTGCTTCTGGAGTCTGTGCTTTCTGACCATCAAAGCTTTTCCTGTAAGAGGGATGAGTGAAGGTTTGAGTGGACCCCTTTGCTGGAGGATGGGGGTCCCTGGAGCCTAAGCTGACTGCATACAACTATAGTGCCAGGAGGGCATGAGCATGGATGTTAAATATTTACACAATACTTTATTTCTCCCTTGGAGCACTTAGCTGATACATGGCAGACAACATATTCTAGTGAATTCTGGGTTTTCTTTAACCAGCACATAGATTTTTCTATTGCATTCGTATAGTCACAAACTCCCTCCTCAGTTTTTTGTACTTGCACATCATCCCAGAAATCAGTTTGAAGGCTTATGAAAAACACTAGAAGAAAATGACACTGGGGATGTGATAGTGGTGGCACTCTTCTGTCTGACACTGTCCCGCCTGATGTCCTGCTTCTGATGTAACCTGCTGTATCACCTCTTGGCAGAGTGTCTAACCCATGTATAGTGACCCAGCCTTTCCCACATCAGCGCTTCAGCCTAGAGATCCCCTGGGCTGTCAGCGCCATCTCTTCTCTGTCTCAGATAAGGAGAGGGGTGCAGTCATCCTGTGGTGCTATCCCCACCTGCATGTGGCCCTACGGAGCCCATCAGTTTCTCTATCAGCTCCCCTATGTATTATAATCTACAATTATTTGCATTCTCTCGCAAATCACTTAGAAATACAAGGAGACTTAGGGCCAGGGGTCACCTTTGAAATTTGCATTAATCAGTGTTCTGATGCTTGGATAAAATACCTGACACCTGTTATTTAAAGGAGGCGAGGTTGGTTTTGGTTCACAAGTTCAGCCCATGCTTGGCTGGCCCCATGTTGGAAAGGTGTCAAGCTCTTTCTAGGTGGCTGGAAGCAGACAAGCAAGGAAAGTCAGAGGGAGGAGGAAGGGGTGGGGGAGACGGAGACACTGAGACACAGAGACACTGAGACACAGAGACTGGGAACAGAATGCATCCTTCCCAGTGATCTGCTTCCTCCAATGAGGCTGTGCCTGCTAACCACACATTCGGCTATGAGCTCATCAACAGGCGAATCCTCTGATGAAGTTAGTGCCTCCGTGAGCTAACATCTTCTAAAAGCCCCAACTGGAACACATGTACCCTTTGTGGGGGCATCATTGATCCAAACCATCCTTTTGTGACCCTGTGGATCTTCCACCGTCACTTTTTCTACCCTTTCCCGCTTACCACCTTCAGTAATTCTAAATATGCATCAGAATCCTGAAACTTGGGAATAGGCCTTAGGTTCATGCCAGAGCAGGTGAGGTGGAGGTGGTGATGGTCACGAGAGGAGAGATGCGGACAGACTGTCTGGTCCTTGGTCTAACCTCCATTACCTCAGGTTTGGGGGTTGGTGGGAAGGGGTGACATTTAATTGCTTGCCTCTAACGTGGCCGAAGCCCTTTGGCACAGAGAAGCTAACATGCGAATTGTCCTTACAAGAACTGAGCTTGCATTAGCTGTCTGTGGTGCTGGGGGGTTGGTTACCGAGCCTGCAGGGCTAGGAAGAGCACACGGGTCACTTTTCTGAAATGTTCCAATGAGTGCTTATGCTCTGCCTGTCGCCCTGACACGCAAGCCTGAGACTGGAGCCCCAGGTCGTTAGTAGGAAATTCTAGATATGTCGATAGACACAAAAGCAACCCAAAACAAATTCTGCCCTCTGTGGGAAAGGTGGCAAGATGAAGTGAAGTGATAACCACAAATGCCAAGTTTATCAGGTGCTACACACTTAATGCTCGCTTGTTTAAAACCTCCTGACAACTGCATAGTGTAGGTTCAACCCCATCTGCCCCATACCACAGCTGCTCGAGTTCCCAGAGTGGCTGTTCCCAGCCACCTGAGCCTGGGCCACAGCGCATATTCCTGCTCCACCTGCTGCCTGATGGCACATGTGTGACAGAACATTAGCTGTTGCTGTGGCCCCTACTCAGCCATCCTTGTTCCCTCAATCTCACCACCCCCAATCCTACCCATCCAAGACCCAGCTCAGTAAACTTGACTTGGACTCTCCTTTAGTGTGACTCCAGGGGGTCTCCATTGGAGCCCTAAATTCAGGTTGGCCGTGTTCATTATCTCACCAGACCTATTATTTTTATTTTTAAATTTTTTTATTGGTACCGGGGATTGAACTCACAACTGCGTGCTTGCAAGACAGGTGCTTATGCCACTGAGCTAAGTCCCCAGCCCCTCACCAGACCTATTATTATTGTCCTGAATTAACAAGGCTGTGTCCAGTGTGCTCACAATCACAGCCAAATCAAGCTTGATACACGCTGGCTGACCTCAACACCATGCACTTTCTCAACATCATCCCGTTCCTCTTGTTTGAAGAGGATTTATTTCAAATTTGCCCTGGGTGATAAGAAACAGAAAGCTGATGTGCATAAAGAGTGTCTTTTTTATTAAGCAAGTACCCTGTGCCAGACTCATTAATTCCTAATTCTGCCCCTTGAAGTGGTGTTTAATATTTTTATTATACTCATGAAAGACTGTGCCCAAAGAGTTTTTTCCTCCATATTCCCTGGAGGCAGACCTGGGACTCAAAGCATGGACAGCCCAGCTCCAGAGCTCCAATCTGCTCCTCTGCTGGGTTGGACTAAGAATAAAATCTGCTTGTGATTTTCAGATAAACCTTAATCTCGCTTAGGAGCCAAGCTGGCACAGGCAGGCTTCAGTGCCAACATTTTACCTGAAATCCATGAACATATATTCTTTATAACTCTGACATTTACACACAAGAGAAACAAGAATGTTTGTACTGATCAAGTTCTTATGAAACTGCCAGGTCTTATATTTTTGTCATAATCTATGTGCTAAAGAAGAATAATGGACAGCAAGGACAAATCACTGTGGCTGTCTGTCTGCCCGGGGCAGCAGAGTGACCAAGCAGTGTGTTCCATAGGATACCAGTTCTGTAGCATGAGTGCTGCCTTCAGGGCTCTGTGGTCCCTTGGGTCTGAGAAGTGCTGGCCTGCTAATCTCAGTGTATTTCTTTACTTCATGTGACTCTCTGGGGGGCAGGTGGGCATGTAATTTTGCTCCAACATTTTTTTTTCTGTACCAGGGATCAAATTCATGACCTTGCACGTACCAGGCAAGCACTTGAGCCACTTAGCTAAATCCCCAGCTATACTCTTACATTTTTGTGCATTGTACATTTTCTCCTTTCATAGAATTTGTTTTAGGATTAGTGTACTGTGGAGTAGACTTAGGTAAACATGGTAGTTATTTCCTTCTGGGCTTGATCAATGTACTAGTGAGTCCCAAGAGGGGAAAATGATTTCCCATGGTGTGGGTTCACACTTTTTAAAAGAAGGAAGTGGTATCGCTCCCTAGCTGAGCAAAAAAGTTCAACTCAGATCTTTCTCCCATATCCTGGACCATGTCTTATCCAGCAGAATTTTTCACACATGAGGGAAAAATAACGGCTGGTCCTATTTGTCCCAAGGCTAGGAGTTGAACCTCTAACATCTGGTTTACTTTCCTGTGTTAGTTTAGCAGCTAAGCCCAGTAGCATGTTGTCAATACTATTAGCTCCTGAAAGATAACTTTATAGAAAACTTGCCTGAAGTGGAAATGATAAAGCAGCTCAAATATAAAGCATTGATTTGAGACTGCATTTCTTGGAAATTTTAACTCTGATAAACAGACCTGTAAGACTTCCATTCCCCTAGTCTGCCATACTGCCAGGGGTTCTGTTTAATTGGAAAAACAAATATTAGGTTCTATTCTCAGGAGTGTTGTAAGAATTACAGTCACACATTCATTATGGGCCAGTATTTCAGAACCAGCACACAAATCAAAATAGGCCAGAATCCAAAGAATGTCCTTTTCAAATGATGACCTAATGTCCTTTTCTGTCACTGGGATGAAGATGAGATGATATGACAATCACTTCTGGGGAAATAATCAGAAACCTTGTCTTTCTCAGCCAAATCAGAGAACATGTCTTTCTTAGCCAAAATCTGTCTGGAGCTGCCAAAGGTGGTTTAGGCTGGCATCAGGAGGTTGTAAAATAATCTTCACAGGTTTCTCTCACGGGCCTCTGGGATACGTACTGAGGTGCCTCTTAGCACTCAGCTAGCACCAATGTTCATTTTCTGGTAGGTGAGCCCAGCAGGGCACCCTGGACACCAGTGTAACATGGTCTGTTTTCCCTTTTGAAGTTCAGACTGGAAACAAGATGGAGGATGTGTCACGGCGATTAGCAGCCGAAGGAAAGGACATAGATGACCTTAAGAAAATCAACAGTATGATTGTAAAGCGACTCAACCAACTGGACTCTGAACATAACTGAAGAAGTGGTTTTCCAAGAGCAGCTGCTAAATTGGGAGCTTTTTACTTTCCTGGGAGAGCACAGGGTTAAGAACTGAAAAAGTGCAGTTCTCCAGGCAATGGATGATCTCATCAGCAAAACCAAGTCTGGGTCAGGGATGTGAGCAGCTCCAAGGCAAGCAGGGTTGGAGCCAGTAGCTGGAAAGGGGTGAACTTGGCCTCATTTTCTGGTAGGGTACTTCAGCTTGCATGGGGTTAGGGTGTGTGCCTAGCATGGGAGTGAACCAGCAGAAAGCAAGAGGGTCTTGTCACATACAACTTCTCCTGCGAAAGAGCTCAGTCTGGAATTGGCTGTGCCGAGGAGGTCCATGGTACCTCCGCACTTTTACAGGTTCACAGCAAGTCGGGTGGGCTTCACAGCAAGTTGCGGCTATGAAGTGATTGCTGGTGGAAACATAGGTGCTAGTTAGGGCTATGTGGCAGGGCCAGGGATCAACAGAAAAAGCTGAATTAATTCAGCCAATGTTTATTGAGCCTCTCCTTGTGCAAATCACGTCACTCTAGGAGAGTTCACCTGCAAGTGTGGGGGACAGAAGACACATATGGCATTAGATAAATCTTACTTTCTTTCTCATGGAGAAAATGTTCCCTTAGTAGCCTTTTTATTGATTTGGAGTAAACACAAAATATGGCACTTCTCTATTTTCCCACTCAAACATCTGTACTGCATACTTTTTTTCTTAGACTAGATAGCAAGGCAGAACATTTTTAACATCTGAAATTTGTGTTAACTGGAAAATTCTTATTGATCTGCTGATAAAGTATTTGCTTTCAAAGTTGTAAAATTGTTTCAGGTACTATCAGGGATTTGATGTAACAACTCTAAAAATTTCTACTTTTTTCCGTTTGCTCTTATGTCATTTCCCCCCCTCTACTTATGCAGTGTACATATTTAATGCTGAGTAATAAATGATATCATTATAAAAGACTTGTGATTTTAACAGCCTGAAGTATAGTGGGGAATTCATTCGATCTGTTGTATTTGTGACTCCCTATGTTCAGATTGTACTGCCGGCCTGCATTGCCCAGCCTGAGGGATGGTGAGCCCTCAGACCCGCATGCTGTGGAAATTCTACTTTAGTTCCTGGATTTTGGGTTCACAAGTTAACATTTTCTACTGAACACATTTAAAAGTATTAGATGAATACCTGCCGTTTTGTAGAAACCAAACCCAGTGGCTAAGAACATGTGTAGGAATCCAACTTCCTGGTTCAAATCCTCGAATGCTCACTTACTGTAATTTTAGGAAAGCTAACCTCTTTGATTTTTTTATCAGTAAAATTGGGTGATTATAAAATCAATTTTGCAGTAGTAGTATAAGCCTTAAAAGAAGTAATATAGTAAAAAAAATACCCTTTCATTAAAAAAGAAGTAATAACAATTAGAAACAATAAAATGCTAGTGTTATTATAATTTTTATTACTAAAGGTAGTAAATGTGGTATAATGCAAATAAACTACTGCAGCTCAGCCTTCCTCAGGAGGACTAAAGGCCAATGTTGCTTCTGTGGTGTTGTTTATGATCATAACCACTGGCCTCTCCTCTGACCCAGGCTGGAGGGATGAGAGTATTTCAGCAGAGTAACTCATGTTGTAAGAAGTGATCATAGAAGCAGGAGTGTTTGAGATTGATCACATGTGTGGGGCTAAAGCAAGTCCAGCCCTGAAACACAGAGAGCCCATTCAAGCTACATAAACAAGCTGCTCCAGCTCCAAGAAGGCAAGGGGCCCAGGCCAGCCAGGCAAACAAGTTGCGAGGCAGCAGGATTGAAATTGACATCTCTTGAGTGTATAAATAAACATGTCACAGTAGCTGAGTGGTTCATTCTCTCCCATTAGGAAAGTAAGGGGCTCCACCTAACCTCAGCTTTTGTCTTATTTATTTTCTCATCTTCTCACGGTCCTTCACCCCAAGAATCTCAAGAGCTGCAGAGACCCACATTTGCCTGCTTGAAATGGAGTGGGGGACCTCTCTGCCCTGAACTAAGAAATGATTTGACCTCAGGATGCAGCAGGAGGAGGGAGCCCCTCCATTAAAGGCAAAGGAATAGAAACATAACCGAAGGGGCTCCACTTTACTGACCTGACTTGTCCTAATCGGAAAAGAAAGCTTTGCAACATTTTTGGACTTTGTATGTATACCTTCTTCTCATGCTGGACTTTTCCTGCATGCTCTCCTGATGTTGCCAGCCTTGAGGGGAGGGTTACAAACATCTGACCCAAAGTCCAAAGGCCTCTTACAGATTATTTTCCCTTGGAAACTCCTGGTACTGAGCCTGGCCCAGTCCTGACCACCACTCTTGGCTGAAACATCAGGGGGTATTGGGGAACCAGGAGGCCCCATCTTCCTAGAAAGCCTGGGCTGCACCTTCAGCAGTAAAGAGAACTTGTCCCTTGGTAACAGACCAGAGTCAAATGGCCAGAACTCCATCAGAGGACACCAGTCTTCAGTCTCTTGGGCAAGTGCCAAGCAAACCAGGAGGTTTAAGAAGAGCACAAAACACTTGTGTTGTTTTTGCTACCAACAGCTTGTGGAAAGAGGAAGAATTTTGGTGAGTGTGTCATTTGGACTGGAGTGTCTTAGAATTTATTGCACAGACTACCGTGTTATTACATTTTATTGCTTAGCAGAAAATTTTTATGGAAACAAATCCCCCTTGAGTTGAGGTGTATAAAGTAATTTTATTGCAGTTTAAAATAATGGCTCTATTTATATTCAATAGAGAAGGATGAGCAAAAGAAACATATCATCAGCAAAGGCTGATCATCTATCCTCTCTGGAAATGGGTTTGCCCAAAAGAAGCTGAGGAAACTAGAAAGAGCATTAGGACTGTAATGTTTCACACTCAGCAAGTTTATCCACACTCACAAAACCAAACAAAAAAAAAACGAACAAGCAAAACCAAAGAAGGCAACCAAAAAGAAAATAAAAATGTTGTTCCTGGCATCTTCTTGACCATTCCTACCTGATAAAGTCTTCTTAGTATATATTTTTCCCCCATAGGGAAAACACTTCTGAAATATAATTCTACTTTTTATAGGGATGGAAAAATTTTTGCAAAGCATTGAAAAGCAATTCAGAGCAAACTTCATTCCAGTTCACAAAGTGTTAAGGTGTGCGCTGTGCTGGACAGTGGGGGCTGCACCAAGCAGCCCTGTGCTGGGGGCAAGGCAGGACGCAGAGACAGTGGTCAGCTCCAGAGGAGCTCCTGGCCACGCAAGGAGGCCGGAGTAAGAACCCAGGAATGTGCCGTAACCATGATCCGGAGAGAGCAGCTTCTCAAACATCCACCTCAGCATTGTGTGGGAGGCTTCACAAATCCCTAATTCTTGGACTCAGGGCTCCTGATTGGCAGGCATGGGATAGGATAGGGAATTCATTCTTTAGGAAGCTGCTGTGGGTCAGATGTGGTTGGTGACACACACCTGTTATCTCAGCTACTTGGGAGGCTGAGGCAAGACAATTTCAAGTATGAGTCCAGCCTGGAGAAGTTAGTGAGATCTTGTCTCTAAAAAATGAACAGGGGCTGGGGATGTAACTTGGTGGTCCTGGGTGTGGTCCCTAGTAACACACACACACACACACACACACACACACACACACACACACACAGAGGCTGTCAGGGTTCTGGTGCTGTTGGGTGGCTGGATAGAAAATGGATTTATAGTAGATTTGGATTCAGATTGTGGTTCTACATGTTTGGCCTTGAGCACAGTCTTTGGCTTCTGACTTTCAGGCTATGCCTCTGTAGTAAAAGAGGGCGAGAATACGGAGACTGATAGAAAGCTCTTCATTGTGCTGTTTGCAGTCACTGAAAAGGTAAATGAACTTGAACTGCATGCTAACAGTGGAGCTGTATAGTAACATTAATGATCTCTCATCCAGCACCCACAGATGTCTTCAGGAGAGCACACGACTTCCTCCTTCGCTCTTTCCTTTCATTTTCCAAACCCATTCTGGATTTTCCCTGTGTCTGAGCTCCTGTGTGGGCCCTGGCTGATGCACCAGCTCATGGGCCGGGTATCTTTGCAGGGTGGCAGGGGCTCTTCTGACAGCAGAGTTGGACTCCAGCACTGCTCTGTGATGGGGAGAAGGCTAAAGAGCGGCCAGAGGGAGGAGCTTGTTCTACCTGAGGGGAACCGGGGAAGGTGGAGGGGGGCAAAGCAGTGGCCTGGCTGAGTGCGTGGATGTAGGGTAGAGTCAACTGCTCACACCAGTTACACAGGAATCCAAGTCTTGGTTTTGAGTGGGGGCCTCTCATTGCCAAGGTTTTCATGAGAGGACATTTTGTAGGCCTTTGGATAGGAGAAGATGCTCCTTGGAGACAGAACAATGAGCAGGGGTCCGATGTCCCTGATCTAATGTGACAGGTTAGACTTACCAACAACTCTACTCTTAGAATTATTGGATAAAAATATAATCGGCATCAGAATATTCATCAGCGGGTCAACTGAAGCCAGTAAGAGTCACACAGTACGAGATGAGGTGAATTCACATCTCAGCAGCGGAGGACAGAACACTGAAGAAGGGGGAGGCTCCACCTTGGTGCAACCCGGGCGTCCTTTAAAATGGTTTGGCTTTCTCATTGCAAAAGACTCAATGTGGACAAAACTTGTGTTTCGCCTAAATTTCCTTCACCCTAGAAGAGAAAAAAAACAAAACAAACAAAACCCTGGACCTGTGAGAAATTGCGCAATTGGCCAGAAGGAAACCTTTAGTTTTTGTTTCTTTTCCCCTCACGGATGACATTGCCAGTACAATACCTAGGACCTTTCCTGCAGACTTTGCTTTTGGGCCACCAGTGCAGAGTGTGTGTGAAGGTGAACAGCAGCAGAGAAAGCTCACAGAGTCTGCCTGCGACCCTGTGGTACCTGAGGTCCTCACGGACGGTGGAAGATGTGAAATATTTCATGACAGATGAAGAAAGAAGGAGCAATGAGACACACAGAACTGGATTTAGGAGGAGGAAGGCCTGATCCTAATTTTTCTTTAGTTGTTGAGTTCCTGTGACTCTCAAGTCCCCTTTTCAGTTTTGAAAGATGATTCGTTATTCATGCATGATTCCTCAAGGAAACGGATCGTGCCAAGCTTATTCCACCAGGAATATTCTTTCTGGAAGCAGAGCGCCACTGCCACAGAGCATGTATTGTCTGATGAGCAGATCGAACAATTAAGTAAACAGTTAATAGTTTATCATGCTTCTCAAACACTAAATAGATCTGCTTTTTCATACCCTAAGTGATTTTTAATATTACTGGAAACAAACTAAATTAGAATTCTACTATGCATCCTTTTCAACTCTAGCAAACTTACTTAATATCGAGCTGGGTTCAATTCCCGAATTATTATTCATCCAGTTACGGGTTCAGAAACCATTTCTTATAACTCAAAAAGAAAGTGATGGAATAGACATCGGCAGCTTCTGGTGTACAACCAAGGGCCTCTGAAAAAACCACCACAACTGAGCACAGCTGCTGGGAAACCCAGGTTCTTTCCATATTATTTGCAGCAGTTACAAAAGGGTTTTTGTCATTGTTTCCCTATCAAATCAATGCAATGTATTCTTCCTTTGAGCCTAAAACTTCATAGGAACCTCCCAGGTTTAGCCTTGTGACTGGGTACTTGTGCCCTTTTGAACAACTTTCTCATCGGAGCATCCTGGGGCAGGGAAAGTACACCACTCAACAGTGTGAATTGCGTAATTAAATTAAGCCAGGAAATGTGTGCAGGCTGCCAGCATTGCCTTTGCTTTGCACTTGGACCATAGCGGCGCTCAGTAATAGGGTAGGAGGGACACCTGGTGGCAGCTGGCTGTTTCAGAGGAAAGAGGTCAGTGTGGAAGAAAAATCAAAGAATAAAGCCCTGTTCATCTGGAGAGCAAAGAGATGTGTCACACGCGGTGGCCAGGAGCTGTGTCTGGAATAGTGCAGAGGCCACAGGTCATGGAGACAGGGAGAAGACCATGGAACTGAAGGACTGGTGTTTGAGTCTGGCTCTGTGGCTCTCGCCTGGGATGACCTTAGCCAGGACACCTGTCTTTCCTGCTTTGATTGCCTCATCTGTGAAATGGAAATAAGACATGTGAAGATTGAGCAAGATGATACCTTAGTACCTGGAGGAATGAGAGTGGCTATTATTTTTCTTATTTGTAGAGCAAGAAAGGCAGAACAGGGTTTGAGGCCAAAGAAAAGGATTCTTTTGGCACTACTGAGGATAGATAGTTTTCTGGTTCGGGGGTGTTTCTCTGGAAGGGGGCTCACCCCTACTTTCTGGCCTTTACTGGGAAGCATCTTCCCACCAAGAAACAGGAGTTTACCAAGCTCCAGCACCTTCTCCCACACAGAAGAGCTTTCTTCCCAGAGCTTACTCCTAAGCAGGGACCCAAGTCTGCCACACAATGGCAAACTAAGAAATAAGGTGCAGGCATCTAGTTTTGTAGCCCAGAGGATAAGTGTTGGAAAGCTCCAGAGGAGGGAGGGCAGGTAATAGACTGACCACTGTCCTTGGAAAGCCAGGCAAACTGAGGCAGTGGGTCACTCGTCATTCAGGGAGACTAAGCCACAAGGCAGATTCCTCTGCACCCTTCTTTTCTCTCTGCCTATACTCTCACCCCCACTTTTAGCTTTTGCTCAAAACTCAAAATGAGGTGTGCTGGCTGCTCAGGGCTGCTCTTTGTCAGGAACTCTGAACTCCTATTCTCAACCGGTACTCTGTTTTAGTCACTGGAGACTCTTTTTAATTTTGTGGAAAAAAAGGAAAAAATTTCATAATAATTTAATGGGAGACTAACAATAGTTAATACATTGCATAGTGCTATCTTTAAAGTAGTGACCCAGAGGGAGAAGACAAGATGGCTGATCAGTGAGCAATAAAATACAAAGCCCCCCGGGAGAAACAACTCATTTGCCAGAATAAAACACCCCGGAAAGACCCAGACAGAGGGAGATGGATCCTTTTGACACAGGAAGAAATTAAAACATAAAAAAGCTCATCAAATACTTTGGGACTACAATTGAGACAGCTAGAAATTACAGGACACAGCGTTTTTGTTTGCAGCGACCCGCCAAGTTTGCAAAGGTCTGAATCCATGCCGGCCAGCAGAGCCGCCCAAACTCATCCCCGCCGCCACTCACAGGAAGCACAGCAGCGCTGAAGTTGGGGGTTGGTGAGCCCAATGGAGAGTGGAGCCGGTGAAGGGACCTTCATTAATCCATGGTCAGTGCTGGGAATGAGACCCTCCCCAACATGGGAAGGGCACGACCAAATGGGTGACATGTTGGAATCGGGCAGGAGGAGCCTGAACTGGGAGCAACAGTGACTTCAGATGGCTCCTCCCTCCCCAGAGCAGATTCATGGGATTTGCTTGGACTGGGCCGCACCTCTGGCTGGGACCCAATGAGCTGTCCCAAATCAATTCCCCGTGCCTAGCAAACACTAACTGGGGGAAGGCCCCTGAAGTTTGGCTGGCCCGGTGGGGAGGGGCAGGCAAACACAGCCGCTGCTTGCACCTCGGTGACAGAAGCGGGCAGGAGAGGGTGGAGTTCCCTTGCCACCATGCTTCAGAGGAAATGTGGCCAACAGGGAAGGGGGCTGGGACCTGCGCTGTAACTCATGTGGAGGAAGCCAGGGCCATGACAGGAGGGAGAGGCAGGAGGAGGACCCCAGCCCAGAACCCTGAGAGCCCTGATCCAGGAGAAGGAAAAACAAGGGAGACAGGGTGGCAAACACACAACAGCAGACATGGCTTCAATGGACATTAAGAGATATCTTTGGGACCTTGTAGACGAGCTCAAAACTGAAATATTAAATCAGATAAAGCAAGATATGAATAGAGTAATAAAAGAAATGCTCTCAGGAAGCATCTCTCAGGAAGATACAGATGGAAGAAGGGAGGAACACAAAAAAAGGAGAGAAACATTCGATAAAGAATATAAAGAAAATATAGAATACATGAAGCAGATTCAAAGAGACTACCAGGAAATTAAAAACTCCATTGAAAGCTGGCAAAACTCCTTAAAAGAAACTAAG